>CM031981.1:6674557-6824557 GCA_018804465.1 Populus tomentosa
TGCTGGTTTTTTGGAAGTAGTCAAGTATCCACAATGGATGTCAAACATAGTGGTGGTACCCAAAAAGGAAGGTAAAATCAGAGTTTATATAGACTTTAAGGACTTAAACTAGGCTAGCCCTAAAGATAATTTCCCTTTACGACACATAGATATGTTAGTTGATAATGCAGCACGCAGCTCCACATATTCCTTCATGGATGGGTTTTCAGGCTACAATCAGATAAAAATGGCGCAAGAGGATAAGGAGAAGACAACCTTTGTAACACCATGGGGAACCTTTTGCTACAAAGTTATGCCATTTGGTTTAAAGAATGTTGGGGCCACCTACCAAAGGGCTATGGTGACTTTGTTTCACGATATGATGCACAAAGAGATTAAAGTATACATGGATGACATGATTGCTAAATCTAAAGAGGGAGAGAATCATGTCCAAATATTGAAGAAATTATTTGAAAGGCTAAGGAAATATAAGTTGAGACTTAACCCAGCAAAGTGTTCATTCGGGGTGAAATCTGGTAAGTTGTTGGGATTTGTGGTGAGTGACAAAGGGATAGAAGTGGATCCTGACAAAGTAAAGGCTATTCAATCTATGCCATCGCCCAAGACTGAGAAGGATGTGAGAGGTTTCTTAGGAAGGTTGAATTACATTGCTTGGTTTATATCCCAATTAACCACAACTTGTGACCCGATCTTTTGTTTGTTAAGAAAGAAGAACCCTGGAATATGGAATAAAGAGTGTGATGAGGCTTTTGATATTGTACCTAACAGTAATCGAAACAACAATGGGATGGGTGCTTGGGCAACACGATGAAACCAGAAGGAAGGAAAGGGCCATTTATTACCTAAGCAAGAAGTTCACGGAATATGAGTCTAGGTATACTGTGATTGAGAAGCTCTGTTGCGCACTGACATGGGCTACAAAGAGATTATATCAGTATATGTTGTATCACACTACATGGTTAATTTCCAAATTAGACCCGTTGAGGTACATTTATGAAAAGCCTTATCTATCTAGATGGAAAGTTCTATTGGCTGAGTATGACATAATATATATATAACAAGGAAAGCCGTGAAAGGGAGTGTTATTGCTGATCACCTAGCTGACCATGCTATGGAAGATTATGAGTCGTTAACTTTGACTTTCCTGATGAAGATGTGCTTGCAATTGAGGAAGAGAAATCAGATTGGTGGGTTATGTACTTTGATGGTGCTGTAAATGTATGTGGTAACGGAGCTGGTGCAGTGATAATCTCTCCTGGTAAGAAGCAGTATCCAGTTTCAATTAAGCTGCAATTCAGATGCACCAACAACACGGCTAAGTATGAAGCTTGCATTCTTGGTTTAGAGGCTGCATTAGAGATGAACATCAAAAAGATAGATGTGTATGGAGACTCAATGCTGATCATTTGCCAAGTAAAAGGAGAATGGCAAACCAAGGAAGAGAAGTTAAGGCCTTACCAAGAATACCTGTCTAAGCTGGCTAGAGAATTTGAGGAAATAGAGTTCACCCATCTAGGAAGGGAGGGAAACTAGTTTGCAGATGCTTTGGCCACACTAGCATCTATGGCCAAGATAGACTTTAGGCATAAGGTACAGCCGATACACATCAATATCAGAAATAACCCAGCTCATTGCTGCTTAGTCGAAAGAGAAATGGATGGAAACCCTTGGTACTATGATATCAAGAATTTCATCCAAAACCAGGCATATCCCATGGGGGCATCCAAAATCGACAAGAAGACCTTGAGAAGGTTGGCAATGGATTTTTATCTTGATGGGGAGATTTTGTATAAGAAATCATCTGACAGGACTTTGTTGAGATGTTTGGATGAGTTCGAGGCAAAAAGAACGTTACAGGAAGTCCATGAAGGGATTTGCTCAACCCATGCTAGTGGACATGTGATGGCTAGGAAGATACAAAGAGTTGGGTACTTCTGGATGACATTAGAGAAGGATTGCACCGACTATGTCCGAAAATGTCATAAGTGCCAAGTATACAGTGACAAAATCAACGCCCCTCCGGCTCCTCTATTTAACTTGACATCTCCATGGCCCTTCACGATGTGGGGAATTGATGTGATTGGACCTGTAAACCCAAAAGCCAGCAATGGTCATAGGTTTATTCTCGTGGCTCTCGACTACTTCATAAAATGGGTAGAAGCAGGGTCATTTGCTCATGTGACGCAAAAAGTGGTGAAGAAATTTATTGAGAGGGATTTGATATGTTGGTATGGTCCACCAGAAAAGATTATAACTGATAATGCCCAGAATTTCATTGGCAAGATGATAATAGAACTCTGCAGTAAATGGAAAATCAAGCATTCCAATTCTTCACCATATAGACCAAAGATGAATGGTGCGGTAGAAGCTGCTAACAAGAATGTCAAAAATATTATTCAGAAGATGGTAGTCACTTATAAGGATTGGCATGAGATGTTGCCATTTACCCTTCATGCATATCGTACCGCAATTCGAACCTCAACAAGAGCCACCCCGTACATGTTGGTATATGGAATGGAGGCGGTGATGCCTTTAGAAGTGGAAATCCCATCATTAAGAGTATTGTTAGACTCTAAGCTGGAAGAGGTAGAATGGGCAAAAGTTAGATATGAACAGCTGAATCTGATTAGTGAAAAGAGGATAGCCGCAATCTGTCATCATCAACTCTACCAAAAAAGGATGGCCAAATCATATGACAACAAGGTTTGACCTCGAGGTTTCCACGAAGGAGATCTTATACTGAAGAAAATATTGCCTTTACCTAGAGAAAATCAGAGTAAATGGGTGCCTAACTATAAGGGGCCTTACATGGTGAAGAAAGCATTCTCAGGAGGAGCTTTGTTGTTATCTAGAATGGATGGAGAAGATCTAGTTAGGCCTGTGAATTCTGATTCTATAAGGAAATATTACGCTTGATGTATTTTGTAATTTCCCAATCAATAAAATAAAGTTTGGCCATGAATTCTCTTTGTAAAAAAAAAAACTTTTTTTTCTTCATAAAGCGCATTATCTCATAGCATTTGAAATATTTTACTTAAACAAACTATTTTCTTACGCATGACTAAGGAAATGACTCCATCAATTGGAGGGAACCAAACCAATTTTAAAACTAACAGGTATTGCACACCACACTAGGGCAAGAAAAATGCACATAGAGGTCCATAGTGAATCAAAGCCTAAAAGGTATCATCATAAAAACTTCTGAATTTTTTATGAGTATTGCTAATTGCATTGAAGGTTGCAGTTTTCATGAACAAAACCAAAACTTTTGATTTTTCCTTTTAAAAATAATAATAAAGGACAATACTCAATGGAGCAAGAAAGGGCCCCATAAGGAACCAGAGATCTCTTCACCAAGAGGATATGAAGTATAGTGTGTGGAGCATATTTTGGTTCAAAAGAAAAGGTTGGACAAACAAATGAAAATAAGAGCTCGAAGAAGTTTACAACGAAAGGGGGACCTATGTTTCCAAGATAGGTAACAAAAACATGCATGCTATATTTTCATAACACTAACCTGGCAGGAAAGGTGGGACGAAAGACAAATTAGTTCCAAGTTTTTGGGAATCACTAAGAGACAATCTCAAGTCAATGGAGCTATGGAAAAGAATATGAATTACGAACCAGCATTGTTTCATTTCCTTGAGGTAAGATGTTTTCTTTTGAAGTTTGAGATGGGCAGGTCACCCGATATTGAGACCATTTATTAGAAAATATTGGAGTTTTATAAGAATTTTAAGATGGGCAAGCCACCCGATATTGAGACCATTTCTTAGAAAAGCGTGGAGTTTTCTAAGAATTTTAAGAGGGGCTGGTCACCTAATATTGAAACCATTTCATAGAAAAGCGTTGAGTTTTCTAAGAATGTTAAGATGGGTCGGTCATCCGATATTGAGACCATTTCTTAGAAAAGCGTGGAGTTTTCTAAAAATTTTAAGAGGGGTCGGTCACCTGATATTGAAACCGTTTCTTAGAAAAGTGTGGAGTTTTCTAAGAATTTTTTTAGATAGGCCGGTCACCCAATATTGAGATTTATTCCTTAGAAAAGCATAGAGTTTTCTAAGAATTTTAAGATGGGCAGGTCACCCGATATTGAGACCATTTCTTAGAAAAGCGTGGAGTTTTCTAAGAATTTTAAGAGGGGTCGGTCACCTGATATTGAAACTGTTTCTTAGAAAAGCATGCAGTTTTCTAAGAATTTTAAGATGGGCCAGTCACTAGATATTGAGATTTATTCCTTAGAAAAGCATGGAGTTTTCTAAGAATTTTAAGATGGGCAGGTCACCCGATATTAAGACCATTTCTTAGAAAAGCATGGAGTTTTCTAAGAATTTTAAGAGGGGTCGGTCACCTGATATTGAAACCGTTTCTTAAAAAAGCATGGAGTTTTCTAAGAATTTTAAGATGGGCCGGTCACCCGATATTGAGATTTATTCCTTAGAAAAGCGTAGAGTTTTCTAAAGAATTTTAAGATAGGCAAGTCACCTGATATTGAGACCATTTCTTAGAAAAGCGTGGAGTTTTCTAAGAATTTTAAGAAGGGCCAGTCACCTGATATTGAAATCGTTTCTTAGAAAAGCATGGAGTTTTCTAAGAATGTTAAGATAGGCCGGTCATCTAATATTGAGACCGTTTCTTAGGAAAGCGTGGAGTTTTCTAAGAATTTTAAGATGGGCCGGTCACCCGATATTGAGATTTATTCCTTAGAAAAGCGTGGAGTTTTCTAAGAATTTTAAGATGGGCAGGTCACCCGTTATCGAGACCATTTCTTAGAAAAGTATGGAGTTTTCTAAGAATTTTAAGATGGGCAGGTCACCCGATATTGACACTATTTCTTAGAAAAGCATGGAGTTTTCTAAGGATTTTAAAAGGGGCCGATCACCTAGTATTGAGACTGTTTCTTAGAAAAGCGTGGATTTTTTCAAAAAATTTAAGGTGGGCAAGTCACCCGATTTTGAGACCATTTTTTTTAGAAAAAGCATGGAGTTTTCTAAGAATTTTAGGATGAGTAGGTCACCCGATAATCGGACCATTTCAAAAAAAAATGGAGTTTTTCTTGAAATCTTAAATAGGTAGGTCACCTGATAGGGAGACCATTGTTTAGGAAAAGCAGTGAGATTTAACAGGATCAGACGGTTTTTCTTTACAACACTTACTACGCGAAGCACTTGACAAGTTTTGCTTCGTAAGCATTGTAAAGAGGAGGCATCTGTTGTTACTCAATTTTGGACCCCACGTGCTGAAGATGGTGTATACCTCTTTTGAAGAAAATGTAGGAGTTTAGCTCATATTCACCAAAAGATTGACAAAAACACAGAAAGAAATATTTTGTTTTTTCGAAACCTTGTTTGAGCTGTTTTCTGCTCTTTTTATCCTTCCCCTTTACTACCAAAATCATCAGGTTTTTCTTAGGTTGATCAGAGTCTTCATAATGCCAAATTCGTTCCTTTTTTATCTGGTCTTTAAGGTTGAATAAATCCCTCAGAATTTGCACTAAAAAATTGGTTCTACTGCTGTTGCAATTTTTTGTTCCAACTTAGGCTCTGATTCTGACTCAGTTTCGTATGATATCTGACCATCCTAGGTATATTCTATCACTCATTACATGTTGAAAAATTGACATACACCTTTATTAGGTCCTAGGGATCATTGTTCTTAGGGCAAATTCTCAATCAGATTTGGATGCGCAACATTGTCAGATCAAGCACTTTTTAACCAACTAGATTACTACCAGTTTCTATTCTGTAAACTCTTATCATTCAAATGGAAACCACACACAAAGGAGGTTCCGATCGTATGATTTGTCATTAATAGCTCATTATAAATTGTTAACATGATCATATTAATTATCTAATTTAAATAACACCAAACTTTTAAATATTGTTAGGAATTCATGATGCTAACTTATGTTAACAACAAATCAAGTTCCTTTCATAGCACATGTATAGGTAATACCATACGGTTGGGCTATGAGAGTACCAAACATTTTTTGTACCAAGTGTTATACAATACAAATCTAGATTAACCATTTAACAAGCAAGGTATTAAGAATTAGTAAGATAAAAAGATAAGACATGTTAATATTAAACATTAAGGTCCATGTTAAGTTTACACTATACTTATTCTTATACCATTAGTGTAACCTTTTCACCTTGACATAATAAACTTAGCTAAACATAATGAAGAAGAGAAACATAAATAAGATACAAGTTAACTAAGTAAAGTAAAGGAAATGAAAAGCATAAACAAGATATTAATGAAAGCAAAACTTAAGAATTACTAAAAAAATATAAAGAGAAAAAGCAAGAGCAAGTTCTTGATCTGAACAACCCAGCCTCTAAATGCATGGCAAACGCCTCTTTTTGTAGGCCAAAATTTAGAACTATTAATTTGATGACTAATTGTTGAGTGGGTGGCCAACTCTTGACTTGGTGAAAATCCTTATCTTCTTGTCTAAATAAAACGTCATTTCTAGCATCAAAACTGGAACCACCTGTATTTACGAAAGTTATAGGAAATTGTCTTATCTTTCCAAGAAAAAAAATTAAGGTCATTTGAACTTTTAAAACTCGAGATATGGGCTGAACACTAAACAATGTCTAGGTTGCAGGACATATTCGAACTTCTTAATTGTTACTATAATTTAGACTTGAAAACGACTTTTTTAAATCTTAAACTCCACGTGAAAGTTGTAGGCCTATGTCTTACCGAGTCTGTCTAAAAAATTAAGGTCATTTGAACATCTATAACTCGAGATATGACCCATTTACCGAATAATGTTCCAGTTTGGACTGCACCAACATCTCTTTTCTAAGTTTGGTCCTCTCTTTGTCCTTTCAATTTCAATACTTAAACTCATCAATCAATCATTTCATTTATGTGATAGACCTGAATTTAAGATGAACATTTACCATAAATTAAAAGGTATCTTATATTATTAGGTATGTTATTATAAAACATGCTTTAGTTAAGGAGTTATTGATACTTCAAGTGCAAAATGATGATATAAAACCTTGATAAAAATGCACTTTTAAGTACTAATCACCAACTAATCAAATGTTGAAGGCCAATTTGTTTTTTAAAAATCAATTATATAAAAGAATCCAAAACAAAAGGTAACAATTAAAAGAATAAGAATAAAATAAAATAAAATAAAATAAAATAATTTTTTTATTGAAGGTTGAAATAGAAAAGAAATATCAATTTAACTAAAGGATGAAAATAATAATTAAGAGAATGAAGATCAAAATTGAAATACAAAATAAAAATAATTTTTTGATTGAAGGGAGAAATTGAAAAGAAAAATCAATTTAATAAAAAAACTAAAAATATAACACAATTAAAATAATGAAAACTAAATTGAAAAATATAACATATCACAATTGGGATGAAATGATGAAAATGAAAACAAATCGAAATTTTATAGAAGGGACAAAAACAAAAATTAAAAATCAAAAGAACAAGGACAAAATTTGACATCACAATAAATAAGAAGACAACTTTGATTTTTTGCATGGCTAACATGATTTTCAAGAGGATGATAGAGAAAAGTGGAAGGAGAAGAAAAAAAATGTCACCACTATTGCACCACTAACCTAGCGTCACCACACACTATCCTAAAAGGAAGATGATGACACAACGCTTTCAAAGACATGATGAAAGCTGGTGTTTGGTCACCAGTAGGCACTACCGCACAAACCAATCACTTTTTGTTTTTTATTCATATTTGATAATTTATAAAATATCAAATTGTCCTTTAGCCAACTTGATAACAACGAAAAGAAAAAAACAAGTATGAAAATACAAAAAAAAAAAACTTTGGATGCTAGTTTATAAATTTTCCTTTTAATAGTATTTTGGTTGTTTCTTTACAAATTTAAAATGCAAAAGAAAACTTATTGATTCTTGATGAATTTGATTATGATTGAGGGAACTTGTAAAAAACATTACCCTCCCAACAATAATTTCAATAATTTTTGGTGGAAAGAACAAAATCGTGTAGTTGCTTAAAAGTGAACAATTTTTTTAACAATTTTCTTAAGGCATTTTAAATTTTGTTAATTATTGATAGTAGCTTAAAAAGTTGTTGTTAAAATAGGGTTTATATTGGAAAGTTCTTAACACAAAGATCAAAATAAATCGTATAATTAATATATTGACACACACATCACAGTGGGTTAATAACAATTTTTATTTGAAATCTAAAAAAAATACGAAGCATGATTTTAAGTGTCTTGAGTTTGGTTGCTGAGCCAGACCCAAAAATGATCCAGTTGAGGAGCCAGACCCAATATCCTAGGGTCTGGCGTAAGAGCCAGGCCTAATGCTATTAGGTTTGTGGTCAGCGAAACCCCAATAGCCTTAGGTTTGGCTCGGGAGCCAGACCCGAATAGCCTTGGGTTTGGCTTATTGGGTCTGTCATCACATCAAAATAATACAAAACATAAAAAAATATATATTAATTTGAAGTAAAGAAAAAAATAAAAAAATATTTAAATTTTCTTAAAAGCATTTTTAAAATGTAAAAACAAGCATGCTTTAATGAAAAAAATTCAACCTAACCTATAATGACAAAAAATTATTATCACCCAACTTTTATACAATATAAAAAAAGTTACATCAATTTATTTTCTCTTTACAGTATGAAAAAAAATTCAATAAGAGAAAAGAAAAAAAAATTAAAAAGAAAAAAAATAAAATTGAAAATATCTTAAAAGGAATAAAATTAAAGGGAAATAAATTAGTTGTCTGTATATTGAACGCTACTCTGCTATGCGTTATTCATGGTGCTACTATAAAAAATACTTTATTTGAAGATGGTGATGTTGCAAATATATTTTGTACTTTTAACCTAACTCAAACATTTTTACATTTGAAAAAAAAATATTATTGACGTGTTGTGGGGCACGAGTCAATATGCTAAAGCCAGACTCAATTGCCTTGGGTTTGGTTCTTTGGATTTGTCATCACATCAAAATAATACAAAAACATCAAAAACTATTAATTTGAAGTAAAGAAAAAAAAATCAAAATTTTTTTAAAGTTTTTTTGAAATACAAAAATAAACATGCTTTAATAAGAAAAATCAACTAACCTGAAATGATAAAAAATTACCATCACCCGACTTTTGTACAATATAAAAAAAATCATATCAATTTATTTCCTCCTTATATTATGGAAAAAATTCAATAAGAGAAAAGAAAAAACAAATTAAAGAGGAAACAAAATAAAATAAAAAATATCTTAAAAGAAAAAAAAATTAAAGGGAAAGAAATTAATTGTTGGTGTACTGGGCGTTGCTCTGTTATATGCTATTCATGATGTCACTGTAGAAAATATTTTATTTGAAGATGGTAATATTGTAAATACATTCCGTGCTTTTACCAAACTCAAATATTATTATATTAAAAAAATAATTTATTGACTTACTGCAGAGTGCGGACAAATATACTTGTTATTATATTATCATGTAATAATTATTTTTTAAAATAACTTTTTAAAAATTATTGAGATAATATTTTTTTAACATTAATTTTTAAATCATCATATCAAAATAATACACAAATATAAAAAAAAATATTAATTTGAAATAAAAAATAAAAAAATTTAAATTTTTTTAAAATATTTTTGAAATGCAAAAAAAAAAAAATTAACCCAAACTAAAATAAAAAAAAATTAAAATCATTTAACTTTTTGTATAACATAAAAACAAAAAATATCACACCTAACTTTTGATGTTGGCAAAACCCAATCCAATAATATTCGATCTGGATGCTCAACCAGATTCAATAGCAATGTAGTAAACAGTGGAATGATACGTTGACTATACTGACTTTTTAAAATACAGTATAATTTGGTAAAAATATATATATATATATATATATATATATATATATATATATATATATATATAAAGGAAAAACAGAGAGAAAAACAGATAGCGAGAGAGAGAAACACCACTGTCGCACTTCGATCTGTCTAATTTCATCTCCAAATTTTTTTAACAAAAGTCTCACTCTCTCACCTTATCAGAAATATCGAAACCCTAATTTCTCTCTCCCCCCTTAACAATTTTTTTCATAAATCTAATTCCTTTTTGCCACACTCTCAGTGGACCAACAATAAAAACTTGATCACTAACAGTAACAAACAAACCCTAACTCTTCGGGTTTTTCGTAATTTAATTCATGGCAACCCTCGCTAACTCGAACACAATCACCATCACCGCAGCCGATCACTCTCCTCGCCATACAATCGCCGCCGATAGCATCAGCAACAGCAATCAGGTGGGCAGTCCCCAATCGCAGCGGGGATCCGGTAAGCAGGTTTCTCCTCCATGGACACGAATCGTGCGTGGTGTTGAATCGGAATCTTCTTCTAATGCTTCAACGGAGGCGGAGCAAGCGGCTGCAGTTTTCGTGGCGGAGAAAGAGAGTGTGGAGAGTGAGAATAATGTGAACAAGAGACCGGTATGGAACAAGCCATCTACGGCTAGTAATGGTCTTGTAGAGATTGGGAGTGTTATGGGGGCTGATTCTTGGCCTGATTTATCTGAGTCAGCTGCTAGGGTTTCTTCTTTGACAAAATCATCTGCGGATTCTTTGAAAGGTTTATTATTTGATGGATCATCATCTTCTGTCTCTGTTTCGCAGGTTTGATAGAGATTAATTTTATTTCATTTGGTCGATAAAATGAAATATTTTTTAATTTAATGTATTTTATTTTTGTATTAGTTGATTGAATGCAATATTTTGATTTTATTTGTTTTGATCGTATGGTAAAATCTTTTTGATAATGTACTTGAGATGAGAGTGTAAAGTTTCAAAAAGAAATTTTATGTAAAGAGACCATTTTTTCTTTTGCTATTTACTTGTTTATATTAATCGATGCATTTGAATTTGTAGGGTCCAGAACACAATAAAAAAAAAATATATATAGTTCTAAGAAAAGAGTGAAAGATGAAAAATGTATTGGGGTATTTTCTTGAATTCTTGGCATGGATGCAAGATATATTGTTTTTCTTATATTTATTAGTTGTCTACTAAGATTAACATAGTGTATTAAGTTTTATAAAC
The DNA here is from genome assembly GCA_018804465.1 of Populus tomentosa. Lineage (NCBI taxonomy): Eukaryota > Viridiplantae > Streptophyta > Magnoliopsida > Malpighiales > Salicaceae > Populus > Populus tomentosa. The sequence goes on from CM031981.1 coordinate 6,685,632, forward strand.
AAAACTATTTTAAAATGGGAGTGTACCAGTTACTCTCTCGTAATTCAGCTGTATAAACTAAAACAAGAAAATTTGTCTCTCTTTTTCTTTTTTTTCTTAAAATGAGCTTGGCTATTTTGGGAAAGGATGGGGACAAAAAATGTATTATTGGATTTGCTTGCTTAAAATTTTGGTATGGTAGGTAGAAAAAACAAACATCAAAGTGAGGTTTATCTGATTGATCATCCTGTCTCAATTTTGCAGGTTCTGGGAAACTTAATCGAAACAGGGCGTATTTGGTTATCTAAATGTTAATCAAATGGGATAACTGGGAATGATAGGATTGCTTGTCTTTTTTTTTTTTTTTTGCATAGTATAAATTCTTGGAAAGAAAGTTAATACTCAGGAGAGAGTTTTTAGGTGCCTGATTAGTCATCTTAATTTTGCTGCATTGTTGAATTTTTAGATACCAAAACAACAGCTACAACAACTAAGCATTAATCCCAAACTAGTCGGGGACACCAAAACAACAAACTTGTTTATTTCTCAATCAACTTGGGGTTATTGATTTATAAATCTAATATGAATGAGTGGGTTTTCTTCCTTTATAACTAAAAAAGTAAATGGAAGACTTGTGGTTCTCTCTGAATTCAGCAATGAAATGAAGGGTTTCCATGCTTAATGCTTACTCATTTCAATTACCAGATTGCTCATACATGGGTGCATGTTTAATAGATGTTGTTTATTTAATGTAGGGAACTGAGACTGCATCCTCATCTTCACAGAAACAAGTTAACAATACTGCAAACCCTAATTCAACTCCAAACAATGCAGTACCAGCACGCCAGAAATCAATGAAGCATAATGGTGTTAACACAGCATCTAATGGTGGCACTCATTCACCAGGATCACAGAGCGCAGCAGGGGAAGGACATTTAAATAACTCTTCTTCTAGGGATAACGCACAAAAGAGTTCCCAATCCCGTGGCTCTAATGATCATCCTCAACAGCAGCGCACTTCATTCAGGAACCGTAATGGTGGGTTACATTCTCGAGGAGATGGTTCTCACCATCACAGTTATGGTGGCAGGCGAAATGATCTAGATCCTGCAAATCATGATTGGAATGCTCATCGAAATTTTAGTAGGGATGGTCACATGCAGCCATTACCAAGAGTTGCCCCAAGGCATATGAGGCATCCATCACCGCCTCCACCAACACCTGCTACCTCTCCGTTTATTGCACCCCCACCAGTGCGGCCTTTTGGCCTTGTGGGTTTCCCTGGTAAACCACATCTGTTTACAGTTCTGTTGTGGCTAATACATGGGTCTGCTCTAATATCCCAATCTGTTTCCAGATATGGGATTGCCGTTGTATTATGTTTCTCCACATCCAGGTTCTGTGAGAGGTGTGCCTATTATTGCAGCTCCAGTACCATCTCATACTGTTTTTTTCCCTTCAGATCCTCAGTTGCACATTAGAATATTGCATCAGATAGATTATTATTTCAGGTGCTTCTTTGGTGTTCTGCTTTTTTATATTTTTGGTATTTTGCTTTTGTACACATGTTCCTGTAGTTTATTTGTGTCAGGACAATGAAGTTTATTGGGAAGTTAACTACAATTGCTCCTCATAAATGTTTGTTGCAGTAATGAAAATCTAGTCAAAGATATATACTTGCGGAGGAACATGGATGATCAAGGCTGGGTGCCTATTAAATTAATAGCAAGCTTCAACAAAGTGAGTTTTTTTTAGGGTAGTCATGGTATTTATTTATTTATATGATGAATTTTTTTCTCATGTTTATAGCTATGCTTGATAAATGCTTCCTAATTATCCAAATATGCCCTTTATTTTTATTTTATTTTCATTTTGGATATCTTGGTTTCTGTTGTGACAGACTGACAGTTAATAGCGGTGTAAGGTTTTTACTGCTAGCATTTCAGACTAGGACTTTGATGCGTATTAACTAGAGCATGCATATTAAGGTCATGTCTTTTTTTTATCAATGATGAATTATCACATTGAATAAGATAAAGCTTGAAGTTGTTTCTAGAAACTTCTTTTATTCCATTGAAGTATTTTTTCTTATGTGATTTTCATGCCATGTTTTGGAGTATCAATGTGCCTTTTTTCTGTTTTTGTAGACATGCTCTTTGCATTAGTAGTTATGATTCTTTAGGAGTCTGGATTATGTTCTTTTCAGTGTCATGGTTGTTTAAATACGGTGTTCCACCTTTGTGATACCTTTGTTTTTTCTCCTTTTCTTTTTTCTGCATTTACAGGTTGAGAAGAACTATTAGAATATATACTTTGTAGCTGATTAATTGGTTTTTCCTAATATTATTCTGTTATCTATTCTCATCTGAGAGTTGATATTGTTTAAGATTTATGTTTGATCTTGTATGTGCTGCATGTTTGGTCCTTTTTTCCCTCGGTTTTATTATTATATTATTGATTAAGTACCAATGTTGTGGGCCATGAGTTACTATTAGCTGAAAATCCAGATGTAGCTAGAAATGAATTAGATAATATGTCAAAGTACCTTGTAGGAATGTCAAATTAATTTCCACTGAAATTTCACTAGGATGGATGAATGGTGACGCAGGACAACTTTTTGTGATTTATGTCTTACTAGGATTTTTTGGTGGATTAGGGCATGGAAGATAGGGATTTAAAGGTTTGAAGAAGAAAGGATTTGGGAGTTTATAAATTGAAACTAAAGAAATATAAGGGATATATGGGGGGTTTGATTGCTGAAAGTAATAGGTTTGCCAGTAGCACCTTTGTAGGTTTTCTAAGAGTCACACCTAGGAGGACTAAAACATACTAAAGGTTCTTAGGAGTTATCACTAAGATGATTGTTTCATACAACCATAAAGCATATAGGTGAAAAATTTGTTCATAAACTCTAATTCTCCATTGAATGATTACATGCTTTTATATAGAGTTCCTAGTACTCCAAGTTCAACAAGGACTTAGATTCCTATATAGGAAAAACCTACTTAATTAAGGACTATGAATGGACTAAAACATATAATAAAAGCAACATCCTAGAAAATTTCAAGCATGTTTGGAAGTTAGGAAAGTATATACCAGTGTTGTCGAAAGGCATTGATGCGCTTGCCTAGGTGCTCTAGGTGAGGCCCCAATGCCTTTATTAGCCTCAGGTGTTGGATTTCAATGAAGTGCTGCCTAGGCGAGCATCTTGTGAGTGGGTGCAAGGTGTTAAGGCTAGCGTTTGCTTGAAGATCATATTTTTTTGTTGGATTTTTCTTTTTCTTTTTTAACTTATTTATGTTATGGTCTATTTGCCCATTTTTTTAATTTACCACAAGAAACAGCTTAGGTTTATTTTTGTAGAAAACAAAGATTAGGGTAATTTTTTTTAAAAAAAAATCATTAAAGTGGGAGACAAATAGACAATGAATGACACTTAGGCTCCGTTTTCACCGCGTTCCCAAAAATTTTGTATTTTGTTTTTTTTGCTAAAAATATTTTTTTTTGTTTTCAAATTGTTTTGGTGTGCTGATGTCAAAAATGATTTTTTAAAAATAAAAAAAAACATTGTTTTGATGTATTTCTAAGCGAAAAGTACATTGAATCGCCATCGCTACCACAATCCCAAATAGGCTCTTAGAAGAGAAACACCAGCTGCACTATTTTTTTTTCAACAGTTGGAGTCGGAGAACAACACATCTGTTCAAATGCAGTATGGTTTGAGAGATGAGGATTTGGATTATAATCATGAAATGGAGGATATGGTGGATTCAAGTGAAGGAGAGGAAAGCATGGATGAAGATGCTTTTGAAAATCTTATGAATATCGATGATGATATTTAGTTTTACTTTTTAATCTATTTGGCTGCTTACTCCATAGAATTATCTTATTTTGTTTTAAGGGTGGAAAATATAACTTTATATGACTATGTTATGGTATTTAATATTTTCTTTTGATTTTCTATTGATCTAATCTTAATTGGAAAGATATATATTTTAGATTTATATAATATAATATAATATAATATTACATATATTTTTTTTTGAATTTATAGCATATCGCCTTGGTTCATTCAGGCGAGTGCCTAGTGCCTCGGGCATTTTACAGGCTTGATGTCTTTCGCCATTGACAACACTGGTATATATCAAAATACTAAAAAAAATACAATAATTTTGCTTCTTTTTTTTTCCCTTGTCATCTGCATCAAATGGAAAAGACAGCTTTGTATTCATCAACTTGTAAGTACATTGGTGTATGTGCAATGATGGAAATTTTTGTTGATAAATAACCCCAACAATGGAACTATACAGTAATGATTTTTCTTTTTTCACAAAGTCTTCTCTCTTTTTCCAAAATATGAGTGCTGCAGTACATGAGGACTTTGCATTGCGGGAGGGTTTGGGGAGAGTCATATACAGTGCTTCTCGTCTCTGCAGGGTGGCTGTTGCAATTTGAGCTCATAGCCTTCAGGTTACAATAGAACAATCATACTTTTGCATGGAGGCCCACCTTATTATTCTTTATTTTCTGAATTGATGCTGTCAATGATAGTTAGCAAGGTGTGCATGTACTTGATGCAATCAACCAGAGAAATGTCTGTTAGTTAATTTTGTCTAGATAAATAGAGCTTGATTATTGGATGTGCATCCAAAACCTTCTTGTCCATAGCAATGGCCATTACATTTGTTTCTCATTTTTTGGCTGTTGTCTTGGGATATGATGTAATGAAGATTCATTTGTCAGTTAGTTGATAAAAATGTATTTTTGATTTGTTACAACTGATATGCAATATCATGTTGACTTTGATTTATTTACATTTCTTAATGTAATATCTTACATAAGCAATGCAGATTTAATTGCAAAGTTTTCCATTGCTTTTGCATGTGCTTCTTTCTCTGAGTTTCTGCATTATCAGGATATAAATTTTAATGCCCATAATTTGTGATTGAAGTAATTATTTGCTGCTTAGGTTCATGCCTAATTAGTTCCAAATGTCAGTTCAGTGCTTAAGATGATGTTAAATGAAAATCTATTTTCATTGGGATATTGACGATATAAGTTTAGTCTTTAGGAGTGATGGTTTTTCTTACTAGATTTAATGGCATTCTTCATGATGGCACTTTCAGATCTAGTCATATATTGTGAAATAAACATGAATATTTATTCCATGCAATGCCGCGATTGCTTCCATGAGCATTGGATCTATTGGGATTTAGGTCAGGACTACATGCTGTGTTTCCTTCATTGTTCTCGCGTGTTGTCTTTTAAATTACTTTCTAGGGTTTCTGATATCTCTATTGCTCTGTCAAGCTTGTCAGCATGTGCATTGTTTGGTTGTTTGCTATCTTTGTATGCTTGTGTGTGTAGCTATAAAATGAAATGCTAAACAAGAAATCTTGTCTTCAAGCTGCATTTATTTAATTAGTAGGAAGTATACAGATTTTGAGTTTTACCCCTTTCATGACATCGAAAGAAATTGATGAATGATTTATTAATTGCTGTGCAAGTCACAGGGACTTGATTTTGCTACTGTATTTCATATGCTATTAACATGAAGACAATATCTTCCTGTGGCTTATGGTTCAGGTTTCTCTTTTGACTGACAATATCCATGTTATACTGGATGCTATAAGAACTTCTAGTGTCGTTGAAGTGCAGGTGACTTTTTCTGTACTTAATTGATATCTGCTATTTTTGAAATTTGCTAATTACAAAATAATGTTTTTGTTCTTTCCCATCCTAGCTAGTTTCTGGTCCTCAATTCCAAACCCTTTCAAATGTAGAAGCCTACTCAGATGCACATGCCAAGTTTATCACATTTTAATAATGTGGTGTATGTTGTAGCTTCTCTAATTCCATTTTCCTGTTCCTTGTGTTTTAGGGTGAGAAGGTAAGGAAGCGAAATGATTGGATGAGGTGGATCGTGACAACTCCTGTTCAGTTTCCTAATGTTTCAAGCCCTCAGTATGGTGAGAAGTCTGGACATGACATGCTGGCAGCCCATGTCCAAGGCATCTCTTCGCAGGAGATGACTACTGGCCACATCAAAGCAAGGAGTCAAGTAGATGTTCATTCTGAAGCTTTTCTTGGTAGATCATTGTCTGGGGATTTGAATAGCCAGTCACAGCTATCTAGCAGCAAGGGAATAGATGAAATAAGGTTTCATGGAGGTTTGGATCTTCCCAGTTCAGCAAGAAATTAAAGTGAAATGTGGATCAAGCATTTTACTTGAATGGACTAATGGATGAAGATGGGGACTGGAGGGGAAGAATGCCCTGCATTTTTGTTGAAGGTAGTGGGTCTTGCCTTGGCCAGTGAACACAGTTTCCTTTGTGGAAAATAGGAAGCAAATTAGATGGGGATAAAGGGAGAAAAAAACTAAGAAACTTTTATGACTTCGAGCAGTTCATTGGTATTGCATGTTTTTATGGGGTTGTTCCTTTTTATGCCATAATTATTTGTGGTGGCATGATGTTGCTGTTTTTAACAGGGGGAATTTTGGTTTTACTTCCCCTTACTGCCCCTCAGCTACTTTTTAAAAATCTTTGGGGTCAGATTACCTCCCAACTCCTGGAGGAAAACATGATTTTTGACTGATGGCACAAAGTACGTGCTTGATCTGTGTCTGCGTACACGAGGGGGAGGGTGAATGCCTTTTGCAGGATGTTGAAGCTCATGCAACTTCTACTATTGCTCTATTTTTGGTCGCAGGGTGTCCTTTTTATTATTCCTATTTGTCACACGTTATATTTAGAGTTAGGCATTTATATGTATACCTTTTTCTTCGAACCATCTGAAGATTTCACTTCATAAAGTGGTCTTCCAATCCCGAGTCGGACTAGACATGGTTGGTATTAGATGCTTATATATGACTTTAAGATTGTGGAATTTGACATGTTTTGGTTTTCTGATTGAACCTTTTTATTTATTTATTATTATTTATTGGGAGGATTAATAAAATCCTGGCAGTGCCCTGGGTTTTATTTGCTTGATGTTTTGTGTTTTAATTATTTTATCGTGTTATTTATTAGGTTGAGACTCGGATGCTTTTTGGCCATGGCAGGACCCCATATAAGCTGGAGTTTTGGTTAACTTTGTGGTATGCCTGTTTGCCTCAGAATTTTGTTCAGCACGTCAATGACACTGGCAGCTAAAATGTCTGAGAGGGTCTTTTGGGGATTTCAATGATATGAACTTCATGGAGTTAAACGTGGTGTCTTAGATGACTGCCTCTGTTGATTAGATCAGTTGTCGTATCAATTGATTTCGTTGAGAGCCATTGAGTTCAGTTTTGTGGAAGTTATGCGGACTCTATAATATTTTGAGAATAAGCACAGAAAGTACTTGTAGGTTATGATAGTGTTAGGCTGTTCTTGTTAAATGTTAGCTGAAATACTAATAGACAATCATTTGGAACACAGAAAATACTTCCTTGGGTAACAGTGTTTGCTGCAATCTGGAAAACCTTCTATGGTGACTTGCTAGCGTGGATGCTTGCAAGGAATCTCTGTGTAATTTTTGGCCACTAGCCAATTCGAATGGAACTACTAATCGGCTATATATATTGGACTATGAAACAAGTTGATGAAGATCAGTCATGGTTCCCTTCAATTCTGGCCTCAATTCCCCTGTCCAGTTACTAGGAACCGGCCGTCTCCCCTTAAAAGTAAAAAACACACTGAAAAACCATGGGAATTGGGATATGTTAGAAATAATGTCTCTGAGCATTTTTATCTGCCCCTGCATCTATATATTTCTAAATTTCGAATTTTTGGTTTCATAGTTGAAAATTCTTTCGCAGATTGGTCACCCGCACTGTTTCAATTAGAGCCTATATTTTAGAAGAATTTCAACTTTCACGAAGAATTGATGTGGTAGCATTTAAGAGGATTTTGTTTTGTTTTGTTTTTGTTTTTGTTTTTTTTTTTTTTTTTATGCAGGTATTCTTAGTATACCAAGAAGACTAAGAAGAGGCAATATAAAAAAGAAAATTCTAGAAATATTTAGTAGGTGATCAAGTAATAAGAGATTTGAGACTACTGGATTTGTTCTTCCTATGGTCTTAGGTTCGAATCCTATGATTGTTAATATGATGGTCCTAGAGGGTTACATGGTCGTTAACTTCGAGGCCCGTAGAATTAATCGAGATACACGTAAATTAACCCGAACACCCACGTTAATATAAAAAGAGAGGGAAATTCTAGCAATTAAAACAAACGTTTCGCCCAATCTATACAGAGAAATTATAGCATGAAGACTTTGTTTTTATTATCCTATTTTATTTATTAGATGTTGAACACTTGTTTTTAATTTAGGTCTGTTTTAGTCCATTAAATATTATTTAGAAATTTATTTTATTATTAGACTTATATTAATTGATTTCTAGTTTGGGCTCATTTGATTACAATCCATTATGGTTATTTAGACGAGACTACATAATGTTTTTGTAGATGTAAATTTTGGTAGCTTGGTGATAATAAACATGAGTTTTTTTTTAAATTGTTTGTGGTAAAATATTATTCTTTATTGGGACAAAGATAGTATATTTGATATATCAAATATTAACTGGTTTTGTGGTATAAATATTATATTTCAGTTATTTTTGGATTTAAAATTATTTTAATACCTTTTATTTTTGAATAGAAGGTTATCTCCTAATGATCCTATCAAACAAGATATTTCAACTTAGTTGAGGTTGCTCTAGCATGTAATCAATACGCATCACAAAGTGAAATTGACACACTTTGCGTGGATTTGGTTGGTTCAGCTGGAAGTGGGCATAGCACATGAAAAAAAGCTGGTAGAAATGGGAAATGCTAGCTTCTTCTAGAGGATTCGGTGCTGCTGCGCCCGTGCCCGTGCCTAGCTTGCCCGTCACTTTTTAATAGGACCCGCCAATTACACCACCCATTGTCAGTCTAAAGCACTTCCTCCCTGTTAATAACCCACGGTTCGTATCGGTTCACTGTGGATTATAGCCTTGAAATGGACGAACATCACCCAGATCGAAGAAAGAATCAGAATCTGATGAACATTATTTGTCTTCCACTGAAAAGCTCAGATATAGATGAAGTGTCCTCTAGTCATATATATTTTTTCTTTCCTGCATGATTTCTTGTTTATTTTCATTCCTATTGTTCTTCTTATGTAAATAAGGTATTTTAATTAAAACTTATTATCAATTTTTTTAAAATATCATATGAAAATCACGTTTTTGAACATTAAATTGAAAACCTATTTGAAGTAAATGTAAAATCAGAAATAAAAGCCATCAAGTCTAAACATTTTCAATATATGTGTCTGTTTAATGAAAAAGATTCGAGCTGAAATGTTAAGATATACGTTTAAGTTTTTAATGAGCTTTTTATGGACAAGTAACATGGCAAGTTAGCACAAAAATACTATACAACGGTTTTAATTGACGATAATTCAAGTATTAAAAAAAAAAAAAAATCAAATCCCATCTTCAAAATTAATTATCGAAGAAAGAAAAGAATAGAAATTACGTTCATGTTGATTTTCCAGCCCAATCGGTCCCATCCAATACACTACTGCTACTCCGTCTACACTGCTTCACCCCGGAGAAAGGGGAAAATAAAATAGAACACTCTCTCTCTTTTGTTCTCTCAACAAAGAAACCAAAAAGACCAGGGGCCAAAACTCTTGTCCTCTACCCATATCATGAACCTCTCTCTCTCTCTCTACCACCTTCCTCCTCTGTAGACGGCGGAGACACCGACATACCCGACCCATGGTACGGAAACATCCAATACCTCCTAAACATCTCAACAATAGGTCTCTTCTTTTGCATATTCATCTTCCTCTTCGCCAAGCTCCGCAGCGACCATCGCCGCATGCCTGTATTCTCCGCCTTAACCACCAAGCTCCTCGCCGTATGGCACGCTACCGGTCGTGAAATCGCCAGCCATTGCGGTGCCGACGGGGCTCAGTTCCTTATAATTGAAGGTGGAAGCTTTGTTGTTGTTTTTTCAATTGGGGCCTTGTCAACTGGTGTTTTGCTTCCTTTAAATGTATATGGAGGGAGTCAAGTTATAAATGATGAGTTCTCTAAGACTACTATTAATCATATCGAGAAAGGTTAAAGCTTTCTGTGGATTCATTTTGTTTTTGTTGTTTTTGCTGTGCTTTTAGTTCATTTTGGTATGTCATCGATTGAAAAGAGGCTTAAAGTTACTAGATTTAGAGATGGAAACGGGAATTTAAGTGACCCAAATGCGAATTCTACTGCTGCTTTTACTATAATGGTTCAAGGATTGCCTAAAAGTATTGGAGATGATAGGAGGGTTTTACAAGAGTATTTTCAATATCGGTATCCCGGTAAGATTTATAAGGTTATTGTGCCTGTGGATTTGTGTGCTTTTATTGATTTAGCGACGGAATTGGTTAAAGTTAGGGATGGAATTACTTGGTTGGTTGTGAAAATTGATTCGAGGCTTTTGCCAGAAGAGAATGAGGGGCGTGGTGGTGGAGATGGGTTTTGGGAGAAGTTGCGACGTGTGGTGATTTGGCTGTGGAGAAATGTGAAGAGTCGGTGGGAAAAGATGATGGATAAGCTGGGGTATATGGATGAGGAGAAGTTGAGGATATTGCTGGAATTGAGGGTGGAGTTGGAGACGAAGTTGGCAGAATATAAAGAAGGTCGCGCACCAGGTGCTGGAGTTGCATTTGTGATATTTAAGGATGTTTACACGGCTAAACAAGCAGTTCAGGATTTTTGCAATGAGAAGAAGAGGCGATTTGGCAAATTCTTTTCTGTCATGGAGTTTAGGTTGCGGAGGAACCAATGGAAAGTTGAACGAGCTCCATTGGCGCCAGATATTTACTGGAACCATTTGGGGTCGTCAAAGTTGTCTATGAGGTTGAGGAGATTGTTTGTGAACACGTGCTTGCTGTTAATGCTTGTATTCTTCAGTTCTCCTCTTGCTGTGATAAGTGCTTTGAACAGCGCTGGTCGAATTATTGACGCAGAAGCAATGAATAATGCGCAATCATGGTTGGATTGGGTACAGAGTTCCAGCTGGTTAGCATCCCTAACCTTCCAGTTCCTGCCGAATGTTATTATATTTGTCAGCATGTATATAATAATTCCATCAGCTCTTTCTTATCTGTCCAAGTTTGAACGTCATCTAATTGTGTCTGAGGAGCAAAGAGCTGCACTTCTGAAGATGGTTTGTTTTTTCCTTGTAAACCTTATTCTATTGAGAGGTCTTGTTGAGTCTTCTTTGGAAAGTGCAATCCTAAATATGGGTAGGTGTTATTTGGATGGAGAAGATTGCAAGAGGATTGAGCAATACATGAGTGCATCATTTCTGTCAAGATCTTGTCTCTCTTCACTTGCATTTCTAATCACAAGTACTTTCTTGGGGATATCTTATGATCTTTTGGCTCCCATCCCTTGGATAAAGAAGAAAATTCAGAAGTTTCAAAAGAATGACATGCTCCAGCTGGTGCCTGAGCAAAGTGAAGAGTACCCTTTAGAAGGTCAAGCCATAGATGCTCTTCAGAGACCACTGATCCCTGATAACGCATTTGATTCTCCCAGGTCGAATCAAATTGATGATGAGGGACAAGATCTCTCCACTTATCCAATAGTGGAACCTCTCCCATCCCCAAGCAGACATTTGATTTTGCTCAATATTACGCATTTAATTTGACAATATTTGCGCTGACCTTGATATATTCATCATTTGCTCCACTTGTTGTCCCTGTCGGTGCAGTTTATTTTGGGTATAGGTATGTGGTTGACAAGTACAACTTTCTGTTTGTATATAGAGTCAGGGGGTTTCCTGCAGGAAATGATGGGAGATTGATGGATACTGTATTGTGTATCATGCGGTTCTGTGTTGATCTATTCCTCTTTTCAATGCTTCTGTTCTTCTCAATTCAGGGTGATTCCATGAAGTTGCAAGCCATTTTCACACTTGGATTATTAGTATTGTATAAATTATTGCCTTCCGATAATGATAGTTTTCAACCAGCTCTTTTGGAACGTTTACAAAACGTTGACAGCATTGTAGAGGGACCCATTGGTTATGAGGTATTCTCACAACCCTGGTTTGACTGGGATACATATCATTCATAGCTTGAAGCTTAACAATTGCATGCAGTTAATCAATCTGTTACTTTTGTGGTATTCGCTTCATTGCTCCTATGTACATCTTTCTAGTCTTCGAGTAGGTTGTATAGTTTTGTGTAAGGTTTTTGCTCTGTTTCAAGAACTCCCTTTGAACTTTTTCTAACGAGTTACAAGAATTTGCTGCTACATTGTATTTTGAATAGCGGGAAATGTTATAACTTCTCCTTACTTCCATCATTAAGCTACACTAATTTCTTTTATATTTCCTCTGGCTGATTGTGCTTCATTCAATAACCTACTTGCTTCATGGAAGATATTTACATCCTGGCTAGGTTTATCTTAGATTATTACCAGGCATAGGTTTCTTAAAGACCTTATTAAGAAACTGGGCTAGGTGGTGGTTTGTTGAAACTAGTAATGCTTAAACTTGAAATTGGTGCAAGGTTGTTCCGTTTTGTGTGCACTAGTATATGTATATTATTATCAGTTGCTAAAGACTATGATGGGTTGCTTTCTTTTATTCCATCACGTCAGAACTGAAATTTTAAGATTTGTTAACAGCACCCAGTTAGTTTCAGGTCCTGCATAAGAAGTATGTGTGCACGCAACTGTTTGTTATAAACGGAGATTTATATTTGTATATACTGTATACTGCTGTGAAGTTTGTATATGCATAGGTCGGTCTAGTATATTTTTTTCTGTGTTGAATTCCTGACTCCTAGCTTATAAAATATGCATGGACACAAGATGCTCTGTGATATCATTATATTGAGCTCGTTGCAGTGTGAAGCCTGAGAACACGCATACAAAACACCCAGCTGGTTGCTTGTCTTTGCTTTATTACTGATGCGCCATTGTTTAGTTGCAAGCCCTATGCATCAGTCTCGCCATCAATATAATGCTCTACATGCTCCTGAATCCTGATTTTTAGCTTAATATTGGGAGATAATCTGGACTTGAATTCATCACCATTTGTTCTGTCATGGATTGTGAAGGTAAAATACCCTTGCCTGTAAAGTTTGATCCCATGGTAGGAATTTATGTCCTGGTGAGAAATAGGGGAAAAGTTAAACCATCTCCGGTGCCTTTATTATGGCTTGAAGGCCATATCGACGTGATCTCCACAGTTCACGTTATTACTCGGCTACGTTTTTCGCTCACCCAGAATTGTCCACTGATCTTTATTGGAGCTAAGGAAACTATCAAAATAAGAGGGACCTCTATTGCTCTTTTGCTAACTGGATACACTGCAGTACGAGAAGAACAAAAAAGGGCAACTTGTAGCTTGTTGAGAACTATTGCTTTTAATGGATTAGGCTTTGAGACCTGCATCGATGAATCAGCAATTTTGGACGTGGTCCTCGTGAATATGAGTAGTGTAATAGTTTTCCAGTCCGTTTTTAAACATTCAGCAAAGTATGGTACTGTCTATACTGAATCCAAAATAATTATCATCTATATCCGAACCGAAACACAATGGTATGGATTTTAACATCCAAATCTGATTAGATATCCATAAACCAATTCTAATTCAACCCAAGCTTAATCTGGTTTTTATAATCCGATTTCAACCTGAAAGATGTTAAAAAAAAAAAAAAAAAAAAAAATTGGCATGCAAAGTTCACGACGCGGTCTTACCTTAATAGGATCAACAAGAATAGCATCACAAATTATTGGAAGTGTTCTTTCATTAAATGGATGAATCGCCGCGAATTTGCCATGCAAATGACTGTACCTTGGATTATCAGGAAATAAGGAAACAACAGTATCAACCAGCATGGTTTCCACTCGAGTTGTGGCAACCACTATTTCACCCAGATCTCCCTCCAGAGGATAAGCAAATGAGGTCAAAACACCAAATTCCACCGGTTCCTTGTATCCATAACAGCTTGCGACTTCCTTTCTTTGATATCCACATAATCTACCTCCTACAGAAAAAGAAAATTTCTAGACAAGCAGAACATGATATAAAAGAATAACACCACACTCCAAGAAACAGAAATAACTTACCTCGACATCAGATATAGCTGCCCGTAAGGTGCAATCCCAGTTTACTAGCCGAAGATCCTTCAACTTTCTAGAAAGTGTTTTGCTGCTGTTGAAAGAGAAGAAACTGTAAACTTTATATGATGTAAAAATAATCATAGGAGAACAAACATATTCATCACATAAACTGAAATGAAAAGATAACATAAATCTTATAATTCTTGAAATCTGAAGGTTTCCATGACCTTATAACCAAGAAAAAAAGTTTAGCCTTGCATGTCTACTGAATAATTAATTAAAAAGAAGTAAAAGAACATGATTTTGGTTCTGTTGGAGGAAACAAATGTTTTCTCTCTCTTGGCTAGTTGCCCCCTCTTTTCCTTCATTTTTTTGTTTTTATATCCTAGAAAACCCTAATCCCTTTTCTATAAAATAGTCATTTTCTAAGTAGACAATTTACATTTAAGCCCTTTAACAACTATTTTCCTAAAAAAAGAGAAATAGCTTCGCATAAAATCTTCAAACTTTGACTTTTGACTTAGAGGACCTAAATTGCCGAAATAAAGACTTGGATGACGGTTTGGATGCTTTGAGAAGTACTTTGGATTTGTTTCTTCACAAAACCTATCTATTGACAGAATTCATGTGTTATCTTAGACAAATCATATCTATCTCATATGAGCTCTTTTTCTTATAAAATTTGGCAAGCTTATAGCTCTTCGAGTCAAGAATCCAAAAAAATTAAGTTTGTAGCAAATGGACTTCTGTAGCTCAAGATATTTAAGTTGAAATGGTCGAAAGTCAACACTGGCAGAATGCAAAATTTGACTTTGAAGGCTGTGATTTCCAAACACTTTCTCTTTTTATTTTTCTTGCCTTATATATATAGAAAGTTATGGATGGTAGCTTTCTAATTCCACTGGAATAATTTCATTTCGACCTTTAGATCTCAAGCTCTGTACAAAACATCGACTAGAGGTCAAATCTGCCAATTATCTCCAATTTACTTCTTTTTGAATCTTTCATCCAAAAATACTTTCAAAACATAAAATAAAGAATATCACATAGAACATAGGCAAAACATTTTATGTATAGAACATAGGCAAAACACTAGGTAAATGTTGGTAAGACTATCAAATAATATGGTTGCATCATGGGACAAGAGCATACAACTCGTTCTGGGAAAGGTGAAGAGTCACCCTTTCTCCCTCCTTGTATTTATAGCCCCTATAAGTGTGCCGGGGTGTTTGGGCGTTGGACCAAGACTGTCCTTATCCATATTTTAGGTTATCTTGGGCTGGTTTCTATTCCCACTCTCCCCTAAGATAAGTCTGTCCGACATAAATTTTTGTTAGGTTTTATAGTGTTGTTGTCGATTCAGAAATCAGCAACCAAAAACTTTGTCATTACTAATTTAAAAATTGACAGCAAAAGGCCAAAAACTTTGCCTCTGCCGATTTAGAAATTGGTAGCAAAACTCTAGCGCTGCCCATTCAGAAATCAGTAGCAAAACTACAGCGCTGCCAATTTAGAAATCGGCAACCAAAAACTGTGTCGCTGCTGATTTAAAAATCAGCAGCGATAGTGGAGTCATTTTTGCTATACTTCTCTCTCTTTTTTGGTGTTTACATTTCTTCTCCCCTCCAGTCAGCTTCCCACTAGTTCTAGATTCCCTCTTCTTCCATGTTTGCAGGTGTTCAACCCTTTCTCTAGCTCTCCCTTCTCTCTCTCACGCCTAAAGAGGCACATGCAGCAGAGCTTGTTGAGCTCTCTTTAGGAAGGAGGAAAGGGCAAGAGCATGCAACTCATTTTAGGAAGAGGAAAGGGTTGGACCAAGGTTGTCCTTATCCCTTTTTTGGGTTATCTTAGGTTGGTTTCTATTCTTATTCTCCCCTAGGATAGGCCGATCCAACACTAATTTTTGTTAGGTTTTATAGTGTCGCTGTCGATTCAAAAATCGACAGGAAAAACTATGCCACTACCGATTCAGAAATCGGCAACCAAAAACTGTGTCGTTGTCGATTTCATCATTTCGGCTATACTTTTTTTTTTTTGCGTGTCTACATTTATACTCTCCTCTACTGTTAGCTAAAGAAGCCTATGGCCCAAAACCTTCCCTTGTTAGACAACATATCAGAGAGAGAAGGGACATATATACCCTAACCTTTAAAGAGTGGGGTGTGTGAGGCAAGATGGCACATCTTGAATTTATGCAATGACTACTTTAAGTCAGAGTGGGCCTCTAGCTTCTTTTTATTATCCAATAAGGCTCTCTCGTATAGAGGGGGTTAGTCTCTCTCGTAAAGCTTGCTAAGAAAGTCTAATCCCATTCCCTAATTTACCAATCTTGATACAAATATTTATCTTTTTTTTTTCCTAGAGATCACTAATCGTATTTGGTGACTCAGAACATAACCAAGCTATCTTTCCTATTTTTTTTTTTTATTAATATAAAGCCTAAACATTCCTGAACTTGTGACTTAGGGAACATAATCTTTGGGAAGAAAGCTTGAGCTAAGGACGTAGCTCTCTAGCCAATTGGTAGAATTTGTAGGGCGCGTAGAAGGAGAGAGTTCGATCTATGGAGCCATGGAGGGATGTCAAGAATGCCTTTCAACAACATAAAGGAAAAAAGGAATATATAGTTCAAATGGACTACTTTCTATGATCTATACTCATAGAAGTTCATCGAGATCCCCTATATATAAAGATACATATATATATCTTGATAGTCTTAGAAGCATCTTTATTCTTTGTCTTCCTAAGATCCGCACTAGTGATAATAATAAGGTAAGAGGAGTAGTGATCTAGATATCATTTCTTATATTTTTAAGAAACAAAACTAGGATGTGAAAGAGAAAAAGATGTAGGTGTCTAACTTCTATCTATAGGTTATGTCCAAACTCCATTGCACTTGGTGATAGATATGTCATCTTACCCACCTTGTAAAGTTTCAAACCTAGTTTCAAACCTAGTTCAAAGTAGGGGCCTCTGATTACCCATTTGCTATCCAAGCTATAGAAATAAGAAGAAGTTCCCCTAAGCTACCTAACCAAATATCATAAGCTAATTGTTTTCAGAACACGGCTTTTCAAACTCTTGCTTGAATTGAGTTGGTTATAATAAATTATCCTCTTTCTAGTTTGTTATTCAGCTACTCTATCTAGAAAAAGGACTTCCCTAGATGTCAGATAGGGAATTCTCATTGTGTACTATCTAGTCGACTTTTTTATTGTATCACCAGAGTCTATCTAATATCTCCTAATATAGCTACGAAGGGCAATGCTTTTTTATGGAAATCGGGCATTGAGATATTATATGGATGCAAAAAGGGAGTTTTTTTTTTTGCTTGGCTTGACCATTTAATATAAGGCAGTCCCACTTCCATTCGAAGTTACAATTCCCCGCCTAAAAAAAGTAGTTGATAGCTAATTAAGAGCAATCTAATAGCATTATATAATAACCCGCGTGTACCTCTTAGCCTATCTAGAATTATAGATAGTCAAGCGGGCCTGATTAAATGATCCTATCTACTAGCCAAGAAATGCCTTATGTAGAATCGAGTGGTCCTTCCATCCTTACAATCACCGGGAAAAAAAAGCAATCTACTAGCCGAGAATAGCCCTATACAGGTCTTTTGTATTGCCCCGTTGACCCTTTTCTAGGCTTCATTCCTTGTGGCTACCAGTGTAATAGCATATTCCTAATTAGATTACCTGATTATGAATCTTAATAGAACCTGGTGGGAGAAGGCATGTAAAAGTTGGATAGTTGGCATGTATAAGCTTGTTATGTAGGCTAAAGCTTTTTAGTGTGCACTATAAGAACGAGTCCTAGTGTTTAAGTTTTTCCTATTATAACTTTAAGCAATCTAGTATCAATCCTAAGGCAAAGCCAGTTCCCTTTGCTTTCTTTCTAATCTTTCTCCCCCGCCCCTATAGTCTATAACTCTAGCTTCTCCATGCGAAAGGAGAAAGAATTGCATGCATTTTAGTGAAAAGTCATTCTCTTCTTTACGGATTCTAGCTTAAAGTCACTCCCTGATCTAGTTGCTTGCCTTAGAGCCTGCTTATTAATTATTAAAATTGTTTACTAAGATTAAGTATATTGAAGTTAGTATAATTGTAAATACCCAAAAAAAAAAAAAAAAAATAAAGGTATATTGATCATTACTGTTTGAAAGTTTCAAAGATTTCAGAATTATGATTGACTTTTCTTTATTTGGTCATATCATTAGGAAATGGAAGTGTTGGTGGGGAATCAGTCTTTTCTTTGCAATGTTCAGATTCAACCCTTTCTTTACCCTTAAAGATTAACTCATCTTCTTTCTCACACGGTTCAAGATTGAGTTTTTCAATAACCTTACCACTGCGGAGAGTAATGACTGGTTTGACTTAATCTATTTGTTAGCTTTCAGAGCTACTTGCAATTGAATTGTATTACCCTTTGGGATTTTGCTAAGGTTGAGATGGAAACTTACCTTTCTCCTAAAACCTGAGAACGCATGTGAATTTTGCAAAAGTATCTTTTAAATCTGACATGGTTTGAGCATGTTGAGTGTTAATTATCTTTGCTTTTCAATGAATGCATACAATGTTTCCTCAAGATTTCTTTTAGGAAGGGGACCATAAGGAGGTGCATATCATTGAGAATTTTAAAAATTATGGTGGGCTTGAAATGGTGGCTGTGAAGTTTGTGCATTATTGTTACCACTTTTCCAACTGAAATTTAGATGATCTCTCAAACTAGGGTTGTACATTTGTGAGTATGGGTTATAATTTGGCCTTTGAAAAATGTTTAAAGCATTGGCCTATTCATGAAGACATTCCTTAAAAGAAGGCAAAGTTGGACAATCATTGCTTGAATGTGCGTTAGTTTCATATATCTGACACACATTGTCTTGAATAGATTTTAATTGACCGCTCTTTCTAAATTCAAGTACCTCGACTAGCTAAAGATGCAAATTTAGCTTGGAGGTCATGATCTTCCCTAAGGTTGTACATTCCTTTACTAGATATATGAGGTTGTGTTTTACCTGGTATCTCACAAGTGCCTATAGTGTCCTAATTTTGAGCATTTTCAGCTAACAAGTCTAAGTATTCCATTGCTTCATCAAGATCTTTATTTTTAAAAGTTAAATTTGCACGTCAATTTTACTATTTTGCCTATCTTTCGGTGTTAAGCCTTCATAAAAATATAAAACCAATCTCCATGTTTCAAAACCATGATGAGGAAATGTATTAAGCAAGTCTCTATACCTATCCCAAAATTGATAAAATGTTTCTCCTGGTTTTTGAGTGAAAGTGGTTATTTATCTTTTAAAAGAATTTGTTCTATGAGAAGGAAAAAACTTTTTAAAAAACTATTTTTGCATTTCATCCCAAGCACGAATGGATCATGGCCTAAGATTGTGTAGCAATTTTTTAGCTTTATCTTTAATGAAAAAGAAAAAAAGCTTTAATCTGATAGTGTTCATGCTACAATTTAAGTCATTATAAGTGTTACAAATGAGACCAATCTCGCTTGAAACGGAGTTCTATGACTCTAGATATTGTTAAAAATCTGAGAAGTCGGACAGTAGCAGTTCAATGTCAAGACAATAACAATTGGACAGTAACAATCCAATGTTTGTTAATGAAAAATTTTAAATGTCTTAGAGGTAAAACTGGGTTTTTTTTTCCTTCAGAGAACTTGTAGTCTCGTATCTTAGCTTTCCAACAAGACCAATCTTATTTGAAATGGAGTTATATAACTCTAAATATAGTTAACAATCATAGGAGAGGTCGAACAGTAATAGTTTGATGTCTAGACAGTAACAGTTGAACAATAATAGTTTGAGATTTAAACAATAACGGTTTAAATATAAATAGAGGAATGATAACTATGGTTGGATAAAGAACGACAATATTAATGGGTGTAATGAGAAAAAACATAGAATATTAAGAAATGACTAAAAGAAAGACTTATTGGTTGTTGATATGGTTATTATAAAAAAGAATCCTTGAGTGAGGAAAATTTATGAGATAAACCTGTGATTTGCAAAAGGAACCACAGGCGTGTTGCAACAGCAGCAGCAAAAAAGCACAAGTAAAGTTTCTATTATAGGTAGGTGAATCGCACCTATACTTTCTAGTTAAATTCCATGATTTAATATGTTACCAATGTGAAATGTGAATTACCGAATGTTAGATATTACGTGAAAGGAGGAAAGTTTGCGTAATAATATTGATATTTTAGATAATATTTTGAATGTAGGTGCATTAAAGGTTAAAAGGTTGTTGTGTGAATTATCAAGTGATGAAATTATCGCTGACAAAAAAATACACGAAGTGTGATTTGGGGCGTGAACTAGCATACATTTAGTGTTAGGACCCCGGGTAAGGGGATTGTCATTTTTGGCTAGCATACATTTAGTGTATGTTAAGATCCTGGGTAAGGGGATCAACCGTGTATTGACTAACATACATTTAGTGTATATTAGGATCCCGGGTAAGGGGATCACTGTGTATTGACTAGCATACATTTAGTGTATGTTAGGATTCCGGGTAAGGGGATAACCATGTATTGGCTAGCATACATTTAGTGTATGTTAGGATCTCAGGTAAGGGGATCACCTTGCATCGACTCTTATGGGGTGATGATGATGATACTAGTGAAATTGGTATTGATAATGTATTAAACAGAAATAATCATGATTGATCTTATAAAATCTGGAATGGAGGTTGGTAATGAGAGGGGGAATGGTTTTTAGTAGTTGAACAAGAATAAGATTCTAATGAAAACCAGAAGGGAAAAGTAAATAAAATATGAATATATGTTGCCCTTTTTAAATTGTTAGATATTTGTGCTGTTATATTCATTGTAATATTCATGTTTCAATAATATGCATTTTATTTCAGGACCATCGCATGCACGACATAAATAGATCCTAGCTTATGTTCACTTCTTGTAACTTAAGTTCTAAGAAGGATACCCTTGTGTATTTTGTAAACATGAAAATGTTTGTATAACTTAATTTGTATAATTAATGTTTAAATTTGATTAAATGAACTTAACTCTGTAGTTCATCATGTTTCATATATGCGTATTCATATTTTTATCCATCCATAATGATATTTGTTATATGATGTATATCATTTCCATGTTATATGTGGTTGATATGTATGATGATGTTTGTGGGATTGAGACCAGGATGATTGGGACAGGATGGGGTTATGAGATGCTAGTTATTACAAGTATAAACATGTTAAATGTCGATAACTTGAGACCTTCCGGTACAGGGGAGGCTCTGTCAAAATTTTAGTAGACTTTAATACGAACACCATGAATATATTTATAGAAAAAAATTAATTACTCTATTTTTTGGTTGACATGAGATTGTTGTCTTTATCTTGGAACGATGGATGTTACATTAAAGGTAAAAAAGTATTAAGTGATTGTTTTGAGATAACCAAAAGTAGTACAATAAAAGGATGTTTTGGGATAGTCATTTGTAATGTAGTAAATGATTGTTATGAACAATCAATTGTAATATAAGGAAGGTCTTGTTTGGAGATAGTTTTGTTTGATTTCTTGTCGAGTTAAGTTGAGGAAGTATTGGAAGCCTATTTGGACATCTAAATTATAGATTAGTAGAAGATGTTGATAATAAAGTGTACTAAGTATCTAAAGATTTTTAACAATATGTGTAAAATGTGTATTGAATTACTTTGATAAAGCACACATGTAAAGTGGTATAATGCATGTTTTAAATAACATGTATGTAATGTAATGATGTAATAAATAGGAATAAGATTGTCAATGTGCTGTGTGATTTGTAGTTGCATTAATAGTGAAACAATATACTAATAATAATGGTGGCGGCTACATGTTAGCACATGTCTGCCAATTGTTCGGTCCAACATAAATAGACGAGGAAAATTTGTTATAATTATAATTGTACAAGAAAAAAATATGTAATAATACCTTAATTCCTTATTATAATGAATTACAAATGCCAAATTTTGTGTATACCTTATGTATGATAGATCTAGTGGTATATAAATATATAAATGTTCAAGCACTCGTGTAAGTATAAAATAAGATTGAAATGAAATGGACTAATGCATTAATGTAAGCTATCTTAAGATAAGTTGATCGTAATGCGATTAAGGAGGTTTGAAGCATAGAGTCTTTATGTAAATCTATAATAAGGTACAAAAAGTAGTTCACATTCTTTTAAAAAAGTGAATCTTTGTGGTAGATTTTTATAGAATATATATGACCCAAAATGAGAGGCTTAGATGAAGAAATAAATATATAAACTCGGATTAGAAAGTTTAGCTAGTTTGTCTACAAGTCATCTGAAATCATGCATGAGTTAAGGTTTTGATCATTAATTGATAATGCTTTTAAATGATGTAAATCGACTTCTTGTTAGGCTAAGAGGTAAAAGTTAATATAATTATTAACTTATGCATGATTTCAGGATGTTTAATTCATGTGACCAGCTAAGGAATGAAAAAGCCAAGTGTAAGGAAAACTCGTAAATAGAATCAAGTATTTGTAATGATCATATTAAGCAAATCAATTAGTAAATGTACTATGGTAGAAAGGAAAGTAATTGTTGCACTGGTAAATAATTGTATTGTCACTTAAAAAGATATAATGATCTCATAAGGAAATTCTATATGAAGAAATTATTGTAAATTCTATCGGGACGTTGAACATATTGAGAACATTATAAAAAAAAATTAACATGAAAATCCTGAGTGCAAGGCTAAAGTTAAAACAATTACGAGGCGTTACCCTTTTGGAATTGTGCATTTTTTTTTTTAATCCTTTGATTTTTTTTTCCATTCAACTTATTAAATCAACTAGATGATTTCATATAATTTTCACACTATTTAATTTGAAATTTGAGCTAATCAAAGAATCAAATTAGCTTATCTAGAGTTTTCAAGTTTAACTTGTTAGATGAGGTTTAATAACAATACTAAAAAATTTCTTGTTAATATTTTTGTTGTGTTGAAAATTTTTTAATTTAACATCAATTATATTGTGAAAGTATCTTACTCTACTCTAAAAATAATTTGGTTTCCATACACAAAAACTAAGTTAAAGCGTATATCACACTATTATATCCTGACGATACACTGGACTTAATACTTATAGAAAAATATTAACTCTAAACGATGTCATAATAAAAGATGAGATCACTCAAGTGAGTGTAGTAGTTGGATCTAGTCGTGC
The DNA here is from genome assembly GCA_018804465.1 of Populus tomentosa. NCBI lineage: Eukaryota > Viridiplantae > Streptophyta > Magnoliopsida > Malpighiales > Salicaceae > Populus > Populus tomentosa. Next base: position 6,708,925 of record CM031981.1, read on the forward strand.
TATTAATAAGTTTGAATCATCTAGTAGATGATGTAGATGTAAATAAATAGATGAGTTATATTTATATATTTTGGGATTTCAATTATTTAATATTATATTATTAAAGTATTTGATATTTATTTTGCATGCATATATATGTTTTTTTTTTTCACTCTTGAGGCTACTTGTTATTATGAAATATGAGAATTTATTGAGTTTAGTTAAAATTTGTTGAGTTTGGTTATTGTAGTTATTTGCAGGTTTTTTTAAATAGGATAAAAATTTGGGTATAGTTTTTATATAGAAAAAACTCTGTCTAAATTTTGTTGAAATTATAAATTTGTTAACTCTCAAAAATTATTAACAGAATTAAATGCCAGATTAATAAAGTAAATAATAAATCTCATAAAAACATATATTTTTTTTATCTAAATATTAGAGAAATTTGTTGTTGCTAGGGGCGGTATCCTCACCATCAATTCTTTGGCTCAACCAGTCGAACGGTTTATCTAGTTGTTTAAACAAGTATACTTGTTTACACAAAAAAATTATAGATTTTATGAAATTTTTGTCCAAACATATTTTATGTTAAAATATATATTTTTGTTCAATTTGTGACTAAAAATTCAAATACAGTTAAAATATCTTAAATCTACTATTCAAATAGAAGTTTACCTCTGCTTTTAAGTATAACAGCTAGTTTAAATGATAATTATTAAATAATTGATCAATTTATCATAGAATTTGATTATATATTATGGTTATGAATCAGAACATTAATTATAATTTGATTATGACTCACAATTATAATATTTGATTAAATATAATATTTCTAAACTATAATATTAATTAAATATTACTTTTCTGAATTATTAAATCCTTGAAACATGCCGTTTTACCAAAAATTTTGCTCCTAGGTTAATTTATTATGTATTTGCATTTTGTACGCTAGAGTCCAAATTTATCCCTGAAAAATCTATGATCCCTTATTACTAAAAAAACATAATGTGGACCCCATATCTCACTCACACGCAAGAAAAAAACCTTAACTACTAACAACTTTCTATACTACTACGACTACTTAAATCACTTTCACTGATAATACACATAAAAGATCCCCTCTTTCTCTAGAATCAAGAAGCCTTTCTTAAGCAATGCAATTATCATTTCATTTCATTTCAAAATGAGATCTTCATCGAAACTAACCTTCTTTTTGTTGATAACAATCTGGGTTTTCTCTAAAACCTGTAAAGGCCGCGTCTTTACTTTCAAGATGCACCACAGATTCTCTGATTCATTCAAGAATTGGTCAGGTTTGACCAAAAACTGGCCCGAGAAAGGAAGCTTTGAGTACTATGCAGCACTGGCTCATCGTGATCAGATGTTAAGGGGGCGTAGACTCTCTGATGCTGATGCATCTTTAGCTTTTTCTGATGGGAATTCAACCTTTAGAATCAGCTCCTTGGGATTGTATGTTCTTTCAACTTTTTGCGTTTTATTGTCAGTTACTGTCAATTTATTTTTATTTGTTTTTGGGATTCTTCAATTGGGTTTTAAGAAATGGGTTCTTGTTTCAGTGATTCTGTAAGTGGGTTTTGAAAACTTTATTGTTTTAGTGATTCTTGAATTGGGTTTAATTTTCCAATCCTTTTGTGGGTGAATGTGTAGCTTGCATTACACAACAGTGGAATTGGGGACACCAGGAGTGAAGTTTATGGTGGCACTTGACACAGGAAGTGATTTGTTCTGGGTGCCTTGTGATTGCAGCAGATGTGCACCTACTCATGGAGCTAGTTATGCTTCTGTATGTATCTCTTCTCAGTTCTTACTTTTATTTGGTAACTGTGATTTTTTATTGAATGTAGCTTTGTTGATTCATCTTGTTTGGCTTTATCTTGTCCCTCGTTGTAGAGTTTTGTAAGTCTTTGTTATCTCTTATTAATTGGATACTAAAGTGGAGACTAGAGGTTATTTGCATTTAATCTGTTTGACAATGCTTAGGTTATTAGACAGCTAAAGGAGCACTTGGTGGTATGATGAACAGTGGCCTATGAATCTAGATGAATGCATTTTTACTGCTTCTATATCAAATGCTATTATCTGCTCATGGTTGATTTTCTACCATGTGTGACTTATTCTAGCAGGATTTTGAGCTTAGTATATACAACCCAAGAGAGTCATCGACAAGCAAAAAGGTCACCTGCAACAATGATATGTGTGCACAGCGTAATCACTGCCTTGGAACATTCAGCAGCTGCCCTTACATAGTCTCTTATGTCTCTGCTCAAACGTCTACTTCTGGGATTTTGGTAAAGGATGTTCTGCACTTGACAACAGAAGATGGTGGACGAGAATTTGTTGAAGCGTATGTCACATTTGGGTGAGTCAGTTTATCTTCTAATAACAATTTTAACACCTTGCCTCTGGATAGCATTGTTCTCTCATCATGCTTTGGGTATAGGTTGAGATGAATATGCAATATGAAATTTGCAGTTGTGGCCAGGTTCAAAGTGGTTCATTTCTAGACATTGCTGCTCCCAATGGTTTATTTGGGCTGGGGATGGAGAAGATTTCTGTTCCTAGTGTCTTATCTAGGGAGGGATTAATAGCAGATTCTTTCTCCATGTGCTTTGGACATGATGGAATTGGAAGAATCAGTTTCGGGGACAAGGGTAGTCCTGACCAGGAAGAGACCCCATTTAATGTTAACCCAGCACAGTAAGTGGTAATTTGTCCTTTACTTGATGCTGATAGTCTTATATAATTGTCTTGATGGAAGGATAGTTTTTCCCTGACCTGTGTCTGGAACTGTTATGCAGCCCAACCTATAATGTTACTGTGACTCAAGCTCGAGTAGGAACCATGTTAATTGATGTAGAGTTCACAGCTCTTTTTGATTCTGGGACTTCTTTTACATACATGGTCGACCCAGCCTATTCAAAGGTCTCGGAGAAAGTAAGTGCTTCAGAGGATGAAGATTGATTTTGCTAGTCTATCTGAATTACCAAATCCAGTACTGAAATTTAGTTCTTATGCTCCTTTACAGTTTCATTCACTGGCACGAGATAAATGGCGTCCACCTGATCCCAGGATTCCTTTTGAATATTGTTATGATATGAGGTTAGGCATTATAATATAGTGAAATAAAGTAGACATGAAGCCTGATCCATCATCACCTGCCTAGTCTCTATCCTCTGTAACTGTATCCTTTTTCTTGATGATGGGCAGTCCTGATGCAAATGCAAGTTTGGTACCCAGTATGAGTTTAACAATGAAAGGAGGAAGGCATTTTACTGTCTATGATCCAATAATTGTGATCTCCACTCAGGTAATGTTTTACTCTATATCCTTTTACCATGATCTGTGTTGTTTACTGTGATACTAATAGCAAATAATTTTCCTTTCAAATAATTGCAGAACGAAATTGTATATTGCTTGGCCGTTGTCAAGAGCACAGAACTCAATATAATCGGGCGTAAGCATTGCTTGCATTTTTATGTGTTTATAAATAAGAAAATGAATGCTACACTTGGAATCTAACTGATTTATAACAGACACAAGTTTGAATTCTTCGTGTGTAGCAGTCCATGGTTAAGGAAAATTATGATTTTCAATCAAGGATAAATTCTAATTTGTTTCATTTCTCCTTTTCCTAATCAATACACTAGGAAATTCAACTTCTATTTTTGAAAATAAAAGAATGATAAGCTCTTAAATGAATTATATGAATTCTTGATCCTTGTGCAGAAAACTTCATGACTGGTTACCGTGTTGTATTTGATAGAGAAAAACTTGTCTTGGGATGGAAGAAGTTTGATTGTAAGTGTTACTTTCATATATGTTCTGACTGTTAATACATATATAAAATGGCATCACTGAATGGGGAAACTTCTTGCTCTAATGCAGGCTATGATGTGGAGGATTATAACAAATTCCCACTGCAACCACATGCTTCCATGGTGCCTCCTGCAGTTGCTGCTGGACTAGATAGCAACTCTAGCACAGGCTCAGCAAAAGAGGCTAGTAATAAATCTCCAAGTTCAATTGCATCTACATATTGCTATAGCCATACTTCTGTTTTCACTAGCTTGATATCAGTCTTCCTTATATGTTTCTTATTATAATCACTGCTCTGTTCATTTATCAGGCCAGTTGTATGATCATTCTTTAGGGTAGCTCTAGATCCTTTAGGTTACAACACCTCTGTATCATATTGATAGAATATCACCACCCCTTTTTGATAATGAGATTATGTAATGCTGCTTTGTATAACTTCCTATTGCCCATTTATTCTCTTATTCTAATCACCTTTTATTGACCAAGAATATATGGTCCTACTTTAGAATTTCTTATTGAAAAGGAACAGCTTCCTCTTGTATTGTGTCGAGTTGCTGTACAGAAAACGTGTGCATAGGATGCCTTTCCCCGGTTACCTGCCTGGATAAATAAAAAAGGACTATATTGGTTGTAGTTATATATTGGCTTACAAAAGTCTTCAAAATGAAGCAAATCTTTTGGACTTTTTGATGAAGACATCAGCTTATACAAAGCTCAATTTTAAAATCAGCAGCCTCAAGTCTTGCCGCTGTTTTAGGGTTTAATGACTTGGAATCCTGTTACCAGAAGCCATTTCGATGGCTATAAGATATATATATATATATATAGAGAGAGAGAGAGAGAGAGAGAGAGAGAGACTAAAGGGTTTGGGGGGGGGGGGGTCACTGTTCACCCACACTCATTGTAATAATAATCCAGTGTTTTTTTTTATTATTGAATTTTGGTTATGTTGTTTTTGTCAATTTTATTTTTTAATATTGAGGGAATCAGGAATTTAACTTTATAATTTATTTATTTTTATTTTTATTTTTTCTTTTTATAGAGTTAGTTTGGTTTGCAGATTTGTCAAGGTAACCTAAGTGGCCTCGATTTATGGGTTTGGTGAGATTTTTTTTATCATCTATTTTTTTGTCGTATAGTTAAAAAAATTAGTCTATGAAAAGAGTTATGTTATAAAATTTTATAAAGTATATGGACTTGTTCACAAGTTTGACTGGTTGACTTGGTTCGCGGATCTTTCTAGTTTAACTTTTTTTATTTCGATTTCATCCATAGATATTGGGTTAATTGAAAATGATAATTTTTTAAAAAAAATATTAAGATCATGACAAATTGGATCAATCTCAGCTCTCCCGCAACCCGGGTCATGAATTTTATTGGATTTATTATTATTTTTTTATAAAATTTTTTTATTTATTTAAGTATATGATAAAAATTGATGCTTGTAAAATTGAGCATCAACCTTAAAATAAATATTTATTTCAAACATTGATAACCTTAAAGAAAATAAACAAAAAGAAAACATGCAATCTATTTCTCAACCAATCAAATATTGAAAGAAAAAATAAAAGAAAAAAAATCAATAAAAAAATTTGAAGGACAAAAAAAAACATATTTATCTAGTGGGTAACTCGTTAAACCTATGAATTAAGTAACCTAAGCTAGCACGTCAAACCTGTGAACTAAGTTATAGATTCTATTTGGATTATAATTCTTTTGAAACTATTTTTTATTGAACTATATTTTTGCAATAATTTAATGGAAGCATTACTACGCAAGTACCATGTGACTCATCGGACTTCCACCACCTACCATTCTCAAACGAATGGCCAAGTTGAAATTTCAAATTGAAAAATTAAGTTCATTTTGGAGAAAACAATGCAACCGAACTAGCAAGATTAAAGTCTGTGAATGGGTGATGTACTTTGGATTATCAGACTGCTTATAAATAACCTACAGTAATGTCATCTTATAGGATAATTTACGGGAAAGCATGTCACCCTGCAAGGCTAGATCCATTAGGGTTTTTATTTTCAATAGTATAAATACTCTTTATAAAGATAAAATATTCATACTTGATAATACTCTTGCTGCTAAATTTATCTTGCTTGTATAAGAGAGATTCTCGCATTTTTTGTTTCTCTAATGAACTAAATTGACTTATCAAAGATTAGTGTTTTTCTTATACTTCTTATTCGTGTAGGGTGGGGTTTTTTATTTGAATAGTGTTGGTGTTTTGAGACATATTTTCATTTGTATCACACTCCTATTAGACCTGTTTTGACTTTTTATGATTCGTTATCATTCATGTTATAGGTTGTGTGCTACATAATCACGAGGTTCACATCACTTTGATTCTTGATTCAATTGTGAGGGAGAAATTAACACAAAATAACACTTGTGAACCCATCTCCTATAAAAAACGAATTAATCCTCTCACTCGCCTCCCATCAAAGGTGATGTGAAAGAATAGGGAATGATTATAAGCCCAACACCTACCAAGCCTGAAAAAAAGTGCCCAACAATCCCAATTGGACAAAATCAGACATAAAATAACACATGAAAACATGGAAAAAGAATAGGCAACATGGAACCAAAAGAAACGCTTGTCTAGTTCCATGATAACAAGACTTGAACAAGAGCAAGAGAGAGACAAACTAGGAAGAGATGCAAACAATTCCAAACCAACAAATTATCAAAGCTAAATCCACCATCGCAGCTCTCCCAATACATAACTAATGATTGAGAAGCTTAATAGTGGGAGGGTGTATTTAATGTACAATGATAGCCAATTTGAATGAGTTGTAATCCTACCCAAACCATAGCAAAGACAAAGAGCAAAGTTTTGGAGCACACCTACTAAACTAAACCCATCAGTAGCCAACTTTCCGAAGCACAAAGCTACATCCTAAAAACTCACCTCAAATAGAAGACAACTAGATTGGTGGTTCGCGCATGATAGAGCAATTATATAATATATTTGATTAATCAATAATTCATTTAAAATCACTAAATTTGACATTATGGTAGCTCTTAAAGTTATGGTTTCTTAAGAAATACTTTAAGTTGATGCTAGTTGGATTAAAATATATATTTGATTAAAATTATTATTGAAATTGTTGTTGAATAAAAAACAATTCAACGGTGTTTGATTAAAATTATTCTTGAAAATAAAATGATTAAAAAGAACATGCAATAACATCACAACTTATATAAAAAGTATGTGATTATTAATACATAAGAAATCTAGCAAAACAATATTAAGGTCCTAGTTTTTTTTTTTTAAAAAAAAAACATAAGTAATAAATGTACTAATTGCAAAGTTGATCCAAGTAAGAATGTAAGCAATATTAGTATTTATACATGTCCCAAAATATAAACTAGTTTTATTGTCCTATTAAACTAGCTATAATTCTATCATGGACATCATCAATTTGATATAATAACTTTGTGAATAAGACATAAGAACAAAATTTGAATTGTGATGAATATGGTTTGCCTCAAGTATTCTGTCTTATTCAGGGTGGCTTTGTAGCAAGCATGATACTGTCCAAAGGCTTTGTTTTCATGATGTGAAGGCTTGTGAAAACCAGAAATAACTTAATAAAAACTCTAAATTAACTAGCCAACATTGATATAAAGGTGATGAGTTAAATTTTTGGTCTAGATTTTTATTTATAAAAAATATTCTCAAATAATATAGGTCTGACAAACATATCAGACATGAAAAACTTGGACTTGGTATCCAAGCCCAATATAACATGGGTCTGAAAAACATGCTAGACCCAAAAAACTTGGACTTGACAGTCAGCCAAACTTGAGATAATATGAATTTAACAAACATGTCAGGCCTAAAGATTGTTTGCAAGATCCAACGAACTTAGACTTGGGGGTCAATCATGCCCAAGGTAACGTGGGTCTCACAAACATGTCAGACCTAAAATACTTAAACTTGGAATTTAGCCAAACCCAAGGTAACATGGGTCTCACAAACATGTCAGACCTAAAGAACTTGAACTTGGAACTCGACCAAACCCAAGGTAACGTGGATCTCACAAACATGTCAGACCTAAAGAACTTGAACATGGAACTCAACCAAGCCCAAGGTAATGTGGGTCTCACAAACATGTCATACCCAAAAAACTTGGACATTACCAAGTACTAAGGCTATAATATACTTGATCTTAGACAATCCTCTACAATATAAGTATAAAAGACGTGATAAAATACTATGCATCTTCATCTAAAATAATTGTTCATATTAAGGTGATAATTTTCCTATACTTATAAGTTTATACAAGGTATCTTAAGGTACTTACCATACTTACTCTTTCATTAATGATATTTAAGAGATATTTGTCTCTTATTAATGTCATCGAAAGTAGGGGACTTTTCAGTCTTTTTCTTCTTTTGAAAACAACAACGTTCAAGGGGTATAAATACATCGTGAACCATTCAGCTAAAAGGTTCATAACTTTTCATCTCTTAAGATAAAACGTACATAGATTTCAGAGCATTAACCAACTTAAAACTCAAGAACAAATATTTTTGTTCCTTGAATTTAAGGCTCTCTTAAATCATTTATTGCCTTAAGTCATTTTATACATTTCTCATAAATATATTGATTTTATCATCGGAGAGTCTTTAAATCCCCTGATTAGGACTTTTTTTGCAGGTATTCAAGCTTCTATTATTGGCCTGGAGTTCCTTAGATTAAAATGAAGAAATATAAGCACTTGAATATATTGATTAATCATCATCCCAAACACTGGATAATCTTTTAGTTACATATCTTGGATTTTAAGACATCATCAATGACATCGTCTGTGGGAAAACTTACTAAAAGTCATATATAACTTTATTGTTTAACTGTTTTTCCCTCATTATCATTATAAATAGTAGATGATTAGGAAACTTCAAGGATAGGATGAGTTATTGATTTCCTTGACACAACAGATAATCAAGCCCCTACACAACCAATCCTTTAATAACTTATGGAACAAATGTAGCTCCTCACCCAGGCAGTGCTAGGAAATCAACAAGAGAGAGAAAAATCCACCTCAATGAGTTTCAGCTCCTCCTTAGCAAATTGCTACATCTCTCCACTCACCTCTACAACAACAGGCCTTACCAAGTATCTATAGATGATTATATTATCCAAAAAAGTGCACACAAAATGATCTAGTAGAGGGTCTTCAACCTCAAGGGTCATCAACCCATTCCAAAGAGTGTACACACCCTCATGATGCTCAAGCGCAAAGTGGTTTTTCTACGCATCCATTTAGGTAGCATAAGAACTAGGTTCTCTGTCTACATGTCATCCTACATCAGAGTCATCAAGTTCATTTAAGCCTAATAGGCTTAAGAATGACAAACAGCTAGAAGAATAATTCATTCATAAGGATGTTTAACACTCTTCATCATATTAAAGATTCTCTGTTATTCAGACATGTGGTATACACATGTATACCCAAAGATTACATCTCTTCTAAAATGTGCCTGGATAATTATGATGGGCTTACAAATCCTAGGGAACATTTACAAAATATATGCAACAATCTAGAGCTAGTTATTCAAGATAGCCATGTCATATGAAAGATTCTCCCTATAACCTTTAAAGGTTCAGTATTAACAAGGTACAGCAACCTTGAACCAGGTTCAGTTGCCAGCTTTAGTGCCCTATGTGCCAAACTAGTGGCACATTTCAATATAAAAATTCCAACTAAAAAGAGTTCCATCGAACTCTTTGGAATCACCCAAGCAGAGGACAAGTTTACAAGGACATACCTTAAAAGATTAAACGAGGGAAAAAACCTTGTGGAGGGAGTTATATATTCTATCAGATAGAAGATTACTAAAGGTGAAGCAAACCATAAAAAGCCACATTCGAGTAAATGAGGCAAATACACTAAGCCATGGCTCCCCTCGTTTTACCAGGGACAAACAGCCAAAAAGGCCCCCTAAACAAGGTCTGTAAACACCCAACAAACAAAATGAAAGCAAAAAACAACCCCATCATCGCTGCTGATTGTTGGATTGGAAGCGACGTAATTTTTCGCTCCTCATTGCTGTCAGCAGCGACATAGTTTTTCGTTGCTAATTACAGGGTTGACAGCGACAATTTTCATTGTCGATTATTGGATTGACAACAACACAATATTCATTGCCGCTTATTGAATCAAAAGCGACCCAATTTTCAGGAGTTAAGAGGGAAAAATCAACCTTTGAGTAACCAAATGGAGGAGAAGAACAAACTTAAACCAGCACCCAAACACCCCATCTCTTTCAAAGGGGGTATAAATACAAAGAGGAGAGAGAAAGTGACCTTTTCTCTTCCCAAAGTGTGTCTCCAGCAACTACATGCTCCTTTTTCCCCTTCCTCTTTCCCAATAAAAATTTAAACTCAGCCAGCTGCAGATGCCTCTATGTGAGAGAGAGAGAGAGAGAGAGAGTTGAGAGCGAGAGAGAATGTTGAACAACTGCTTATAGGGAAGAGGGAAAGAGGCTTGAACCGGTAGGAAGAAACCAACCTAAAAAAAGAGAACAGATAGAGAAACAAGAAGGGGGAGAACTAGGAGAAGGAGAGAAGGAATACTATTAAACTATCCCAAATCCATTTAGATTTGAAAAGTATGGGCCATATAGACCTTAGAATAAAAAATGATGAAGAAAACCCTAAAAAAAATTAACCTAGGACCTCTAGTCTAATTGTGAAGGAAAAATTGAAATCAACTAAGAGGATAAGGAAACATAAACGAAATGAGGCTGGTTGACAGAACATTTAAACAAAGAAAAACAAATAAATTGAATGAATAAACCATGGTAGAGGGTTGGCCATAGCTGAAGAGTTTGCTAAAATACATTGTGTAATAATCTGCATGTGGGTGTTCATGTTAAAATCATGTGACTCTGCTGGAATCTAATGACATATTATGTGCTAGAATTAAATTTACATGTGTGTGTTCATGCTAAAATCATGTGATTATGGTGGAATATAATGACAGATTATATGCTGGAATTGAATTTGCATGTGTGTGTTCATGCTAAAATCATATGACTCTGCTGGAAACTAATGATAAATTGTGTTGTCTATAGCAAATTAGCATTCGCTGCCAAAATTGTATTGTGTGTAGTGAATCAGCGTTCGCTACCAAAATTATGTTGTGTGCAGTGAATCAGCATTCGCTACCAAAAATTGAGTTGTCTACAGCGACTTAGTGTTCGTTGCCAAAAGTTGTGTTATCTGCAGCGGGTCAGTGTTCGCTACCTAAATTGTGTTATGTGTAACGAATCAGTGCTCGCTATCAAAAATTTATATTGTCTACAGCAAATCAGCGTTCGCTGCTGAAATTATGTTGTCCGTAGCTCACAAAATTATGTTATGTGCAGGGAACCAACGTTCGCTGCCGAAATTATGTTGTCTGTAGCGAATTAGTGTTCGCTGTTAAAATTTTGTTTTGTGCAGCAAATCATCGTTCACTACTGAAAATTGAGTTGTCTGCAACAAATCAATGTTCTTTGCTGAAAATTGTGTTGTGTGTAGCGAATCAGCGTTCACTGCTGAAATTGTGTTATGTGTAGTGAATCATCGTGCGCTACCAAAAATTATGTTGTCTAAGCGAATTAGCGTTCGCTGCTGAAATTGTGTTGAATGCAATGAATCAGAGTTCGCTGCTGAAAATTATGTTGTGTCCAGCGAATCAGCGTTCGCTCTAAAAAATTTAGTTGTCTGCAGCGAATTAGCATTCACTGCTAAAATCAGCATTCTGCAGTCAACTCAATTTTTGACAGCGAATGGTGATTCGCTGCACATAACACAACTTTCAGCAGCGAACGCTAATTCGCTGCAGACAACTTAATTTTCGACAACGATCTCTGATTCGCTGCAGACAACTCAATTTTTGACAACGAACGCTAATTCGCTACAGATAATACAATTTCAGCAGCAAACGTTGATTTGCTGCAACCAGCACCATTATGGCAGCGAATGCTGATTCACTGCAGATAACACAATTTCAGCAGCGAATACTAATTCGCTGAAGATAACACAATTTTCAACAGCAAACATTGATTCCCTGCACACAACACAATTTTAACAGTGAACTTTAACTCGGTGCAAACAATATAATTTGTCATTAGTTTCCAGTAGAGTCACATGATTTTAGCATGAACACACACACACATGCAAATTCAATTCTGGCACATAAGCTGTCGATAAATTCTAGCAGTCACATGATTTTAACATGAACACCCACATGCATATTATTACACAATGCATTTTAGCCAACTCTTCAACTATGGCCGGCCCTCTACCATGTTTTATTCATTTAATTTATTCATTTTTCTTTATTAAGTGTTCTAGAAATTGACTTCATTTCATTTCTGTTTTCATGTCCTCTTAGTTGATTTCAATTTCCTTCACAGCTAGCTTAGAGGTCCTTAGTCAATTTTCTTAAGGTCTTCTTCGTCATTTCAATTTTGGGGTTTCAAGAACAAAAAGGAGGAGATCACATGGCCCATACCTTTCGAATCTAAGTGGATCTGGGACAATTTAATAGTATTTCTTCTCTCCTTCTCTCGGTTCTCCCCCTTCTTCTTCCTCTATCGGTTCTTTTTTTTATGTCAGTTTTGTCCCACCGGTTCCAGCTTTTTTCCCCTTCCCTCTAAGCAGTTGTTTAACCTTCTCTCAAGCTCTCAACTCTCTCTTTCTCTCTCACTCACTCACTCTCATAGAGGCATCTGCAGCTGACTAAGTTTAAATTTTTGTTAGGAAAAAAGAAGGGGGGAAAGGAGCATACAGCTGCTGGAGACAGAATTTAGGAAGAGGAAGGGTCATCTTCTCTCTCCTCCCTATATTTATACCCCCTCTTAAAGAGCTGGGGTGTTTGGGTGCTGGTTTAAGTTTGTTCTTGTCCTCCTTTTAGTTACTCCAAGGCTAGTTTTTTTCCCCCTTTTAACTCCTAAAAATTGTGTCGTTGCCGACTCAACAATCGATAGCAAAAAACTATGTTTCTGCTGATTCAACAATCTGCAACGACGGTGGGATCAATTTTTGCCTTCATTTTTATTAGGTTCTTACATTCCCTCATCAAACGGAACTTGTTGACACAAAAATCAATCATTTTGGTAACCGAAACCAGTGTCAACCAGCAATTTTCTCTCTTTACCGCTAAAATCTGATGACTTTCTTCTCCTCACTCAAACCAAGAACTGAAAAATTAGGAAAATCAAGTTTTGAACCAAAATTGATTTTTCTTGGAATTTTAAAAATTAGAGGCATTAAAATTTATAATTAAGAAAGTATGAGGACTACAATGAATGTTTCACAATAAGTTTGAAAATATCACTCATTGCCTCCGTTTTTTCACTTTGATCATCTATCTTTTAATCTCATCATTTTATAGCAAATTAACTTAAATTGACCTTCAATTGGATCCTATAAGGGCTAAAATAAAGTTTACAGATAAAAAATTGCATTGTGGCAGTCCACAATGCAATGAGTTTGTGTCTATAGTGGTATGGGCTACAATGTTTTGTCCACGCATTTTAGATTATAGTTAACTAAATCATTGGTCTGCATTACACTGCAGGTTAGATCAATTTTTTTAAACTTTGAAAAAAATCCAGGCATTACTAATATTTTTTTCCGATAGAAAACAAAATCAAGTGAATTGACCTGATCAACTTGGTGGGTACAAAGAGAATTCAGATGACTAGCAAAAATTTAGTTTGATTTAAAAAAATCAAGATATATATTTTTTAAAAAAAAATATTGAGATAACATCATATTGAATCAACTCATGTCAACCCGGGTTACATGTTAAATTTGTAACCATGATTGTAAGACCATGATAACTCCACAAAAATAAATCAAAACTAATTATAAAGTCTAATTTTTAATTAACTCAATGTAAAAAAATAAAATTAAAAAAATCAATTAAAAAAAACATAACAAAAAACAACATGAGTCAACCCGAGAATAACCTGCCGAACTAGCAACTCAGGTCATGAAATTATGATGACTGTATAGAAAGAAAATCAAATTAAATCATGAAATTCAATTCTTAAATCAACCTATCTTTGAAGGATGAATTTCAAGAAAGAACTCAGTTAAAATAAAGGACATAAAAGATGACCGGAGTCAACTCAGGTCATGAAATTGTGATGACTGTATAGAAAGAAAATCAAATTAAATCATGAAATTTAATTCTTAAATCAACCTATCTTTGAAGGATGAATTTCAAGAAAGAACTCAATGAAAATAAAGGATATAAAAGATGACCGGAGTCAACTCAGGTTAACACGTCAAACTTGTGACCAAGGTCATGAGATCAAGATAACCTCAAAAAACCATATCAAAACAAATCATAAAGTCTAATTATTAATTAATAAAATACTGATGAATGAAAATGAAAAAAAAATCAATAAAAAACAAAAATAAAAATAATCGAGTCAACTGGGTTAATATATTAAACTTGTAAACTAGTTCATAAGGTTAAGATGACCTGATAGAAAATAAATCAAAATAAATTATGAAGTTCAATTACAACAAACCAAAAGTTGAAAAATAAAATTAAAATTTTTAAAAAATATATAGAATAAAAAAAAACAAAGCAATATTAAAATGAATAATACTTTGTAAAGTGGTGAAAATTAAAACCAACATATCTTTTAGTGTTTTGTTAATTATCCAAATGCTTGTAGTTATGTGACTAGTTGCATGTTGTGATAATTAAATAATGTTGTGATTGTAGTGTTCTGTAGTATATTTGAAATAAGTTGAATATTTTTATGAAAGTATTTTTTAATTAAAAATGTATCAAAATAATTTTTTTTTATTTTTAAAAATCAAGACATCAAAATAATCTGTAAACACCAAAAAAAAATATTAATTTACAGTAAAGAAAAAGATAAATAAAAATTTAATTTTTTTCAAAAACACTTTTAAAACACAAAAACAAACAATGCATTTCTTACTATAATTTTGAAAGAAGAATTTCCTTATTTTTCAAAGTTGCCAATTGTGAAGTGGTTTTATTTTATTAAAATTTGAGAATACGAGGTAGTAACAATGATAATTTCTCGACAGAGAACTGATGATTTAAAAAAAAAAAAAAACTAATATAGAAATTAAGTTTAATTAATTAATGTGACAGGATTTTTTACTCATTTTTTAAAAAAATCTGTAGGATCATACAAAACATTTTCTTTTCGGAACGAAGAGACTAATGAACTCGAGAGTAAAGAGTAAGAGTTAAAATTGCTATTAATAACTAACTCTATTCACATCACATTTTGAGCTCCAAAAACAAATCTACACAAACTCATTGATTGTAATTCCGCCACAAGTAATTACGCTGCGAGTCACAAATTAGGACACCAGGACTGCACACGAAGGTTTGCACCACGAAGGCCTGATCCTCCGTGGAACCCCTCAACTAGCAAAATTAGAGGTGGAATGCCATGAAATATAAAAGACAGGTTGATACAGCAAATTCTGCCACCCTCAGCTTTTTCTCTGGTTATTAGCCTTTTTGCCCCCCTTGGAACTCTTCCCTGAAGACGATTCCACTAATATTGGCAAGAAAGCTTCATCCTTGAGTTCATTTGATATACATAGCTGCTCCACCGTGTTTCCCGCTTCCAGGGACACCATCAAATCCCTAAGCTGCATGTCAATGATAATATCAATTTTAATCTAAAGTGCACATCTATCTTTCCTTGTCTATGATAAGAATAGGATACGAGGGATGTCCAAAAAAAAAAAAATCACCTGTTCTTCCAGGTCCTGAATTTTATCGTCCTTGATTTTCAAAGCCATTTTCTCCCTGAAAAAAAGGTGATACCACCAAAGTAGAGTTTGATAGGAATATAGGAATTCGAGATGTTTTCAATATGCATTTTTGGCAGCAACAAAACGCAGGAAATGGAGCAAGTATTGACTGAGGTGGGACTGTAGATGGTTTTCAACTTTCCTAACCAATCCACATAGCATTTCATGTAAAACTAACACTGCCATCATTTCAAACATGGCCAACATAGAAAATGCAAAACTGAACTAATGTATAGAGAAAATTTAAAACATGGAAAACATCTAACTATTAACTCAATAGCAAAGACTATAAAAACTAATTTTAACTTCCACATCACACATTTTGTAATAGAAACTTGGGTGAATACCATGCAATAATGCAAAGTCCAAACACAGGATGAAGGCTTTTGTTATAAACGAAACATACCTCTCTTCAATTTCCAATATCTTTGCCTTCCATATCTCCTGATTTTTCACTAAATTCTCATTGAGCTACAAGAAGAGAAAAGAAACGTGATAAGTTGTAAGCTTAGCATTAGACTTGGAATTGGAAATATATCACAAACAATGATACAGAGACATAATTACACCTCCTATCATCCTAACTAAACACGATCCAAAAAATTCTAAATAAGCCCAATTTCACACCAGAAACTGGGACTTACATCATCAAGGAATTTCTTCTCTTTTATACATCTATCCAGCTTGGCCTGAAACTTCTGTAGTTTTTGAGCAATAGCCTTCTTAACAGCTTTAGAAATTTCCCTTTCAGTTTCTTCTTCAACTTCTTCCAGCAAGGTCCCAAAAAACTATCAAAAGAAGATATATTACTTCAGAGTACTGAAAAAATTAAAGCATAATGTATAACAGACTAAAAAGCACAAGCCAAGGCAGACATGGCCACATCATAATGAAAATTATGTTGAATCTCCCACATAGGCTCAAAAGGTAACTCATTCAATGATGGAAAGTTGAAGAATGCACTTACAAGATTTTGGTTCTCAAGTTGGGTTGCAAGGAGTTCATTGTACTCGTTGACAATCTGTAATAAATTTAAATAAGATTATTTATAAAAAAAAAAAAATAGAAAAAACAATTACAACCTTTTCAAAGTAACACAGTAAACATTACTGCTTCAACTTTGCTGTTCAAAAGAGCCTCACTAACTCCAGAGTCTGCACAGTCACAACCTCCACAACCATCATAAGCATGCACATTGGGGGAATTCAACTCAACTAACTTCCCGTCAGTTTTTGATTGAATCAGTCGGTGCACATAATTGTCTCCAACATAATCCCACACACGTTGTGTGTCCAATTCAAGAGAATAGCAGTGTTGTGTTTCTTTCCAATGTTGTATGGCGTGTCCTCCTTTATACCTGCACCAATATTTTTTGTTGAAAGAATGAGACTGAAGGATGTGCTTAAAAGAAGAAAAGAAAAAATCAATCCAGACATAAGAGGAAATTGAAACTATTACCTGCCACAGCCAACAAAACCACATAAAACACAAATCCATAGATTCTCAGAAGTTTGACATACAATACAAATTGATTTTTCAGGTTGTTGCTGGCAGTATCGGCAAACCTGAAAGTGACATAAATAACTGGTTAGCTAACTTTATAATAATCACAGAAGCAAATACAATAAACAACTGTAGCTACATAAGTCTATTGGCTAAACAAGTTAAAAATCCTAATCTAAAATTAGCATAAGCAAATAGATGTAGCAAAGCCAAAAGGGATTGAGACGAAAATTCTGCTTAAGCATTTCCTATAGAATCCATTTCATACGAAAGCAAACATTTATTATATCAATTTATTTTATGCAAATTGGCATATCGTATAATTAATGAAAATTACCAAACTTTTTAGAAATAAAAACTTTTAGAACTAAGAGGATAATGAAGATTATAAGAGAATCAAATCAACAAAGGAATTTGAAACTAAAAGATGTGGATTAGAACTTTTAGGAACCAAGATGGCTCGTTGAAAATTGTACAAACCAAGCAGATAGCCAGTGTAATTAGGATTTTAAGCTTCTAGAATCCAAAGTTTGCTGAAGTCTCAGCAAGAAATTTGAGAAACCAATGGCCAAAACTACCACTTCAACTATAGTATTGCCTAAGCACAACAACAAATACACCATGCCCCTTAGTATCAGTTGAACTTCTTGATTAAGTAGGTGGTAAGTAACCAAATGAAGTTTCAGGTAAGTTTTGATGAGCTCAGAAATTATCACATCGTTATTATCATAACTACTAAGTTTTTCCCTAACCATTTACAACCCTTTATTTCTCATATTTTTCCAATTTCATTAATTTGCGCATCACAAAGAATGACTAGTAACCTCTGCAATTGCCTCCAAATACAGTGCGCTTAAGGAATTGATTTTTATTTTTAAAAAAAAATTCAGATCAAACATGGCAAAATATTTTATGATTTTGAAAAGTAACAGTTGGACTCTTCAGTGAAAAAAAAAATTGGAAATGAAAATTTCAGGGCACTTGAATCATAAGAACTATGTGGAAGGTTTGTGAATTCTTCTCTATTAAACTCGATAAGTGTAACAGGCTACAACTCATACAAACAACAAATGCCAGTAAAACAAGATCTACTCTAAAGATTACAATTTACAATATATGAGCAATATATGAAAGGAGAGCATGAAATTGAAACCTATCTTACTAATTAAACCATAAAACAATGCTATATGGCTCATCTGTAATTGATCTCTAAGAAATTTGATGATATGACATGCTACAATCCATAAAAACAGAAAATATCAGGAAACCAGCATTTACTCTGACAAATTACATTTGCATACACAGTATAGAAAATGGGTAGGATTTAGAACAACTTCTAGCCGAGGCATCAAAATATTTAGTGCATGCATGGATAGAGGAGCAGCAAAAGACCTTATATAGTTTATTACAAGTCTAACTTAAATTCAACACATGAGATATCTCAACACTGTATCCCAATACAATGTGATTAATTTCAAGTACTTTTGAGGGACACTTAAAAGCCCCAAAATACTTGTTAGTTGCATCTCAAGTGACAAAATTGAAAGGATTTAAACCTACCACAGGTTAAATTATTTTCTCATCATTCTACTTTCGAACTGGTTCCCAGACATTGCACATGCACAAGCAGCACATAAATAAAGTGCAAGAAAATCAGGATATAGAAGAACTTCTAACTTAGGCAAACATGGACAGAGAAGCAGAAAACAACCTTACATAAGTTACATGTCAAATAAATCTGCATTTGGGCATTAATCAATCAAAGTCAATCCATGGGATACTTGACAAACTGTATACAATACAAAGTGGTTGATTTTCAAGTCTGTTTGAGGCTGACTAAAAAACCCAGAATACTTCAACAAACAGGAACAATTTAGTTGCATCTCAAGTCCCGGGACTGAAAGGATTTGAATCTACCAAAGGTTAAAATATTTTCTTATCACTCTACTTTCAAAGTGAGACCATAAATTGCACATGCACAAGCAAAACATAAACAAAGCGCAAGAAAAATCAGAACCACTCACTGGACAAGAAGAGTCTGTCCATTTTGAAATGCAAGAGCAGTGAAAAGAATGATTACAGATAGTTGTAAGAATTCCACCCATGTCTTGGTCTAGTCTCTCTGCAACATGAAGAGTTAGGAACATCTCCCACAGCATATGTTAGTGATGCATGTTACAATATCATGTGTGTTAATTTCCTGTTGAATAATAAATACAAAATAACAAATAAGCTACACAAACACAAAAACATTCTCCATTGTCTCATTGAAATTATATCAAGTTTAGACTCACAAATTCCTTAAGCATCCAAAGCTAGGCCAAAAATACATAATGGTTAGATACACAAGGTATACCTGAGATATTGCTTATATTACAGTAGTCTCCATGTCTTAGCAACTTCTAGGTGGGAGCAAGGAGGATGAAAAGAAGAAAAGATATGAAAATGAGCAAGCAAAGCCACTTCAGCTACTGAATCTCAAATTTTACCAGTACAAGTCAGAACAACATAGTAGATAACAGTTCGGGTTTCCAGTTAACTTATGAAATAAAATTGAGAAGCAGACAAAGAGTATATTCTAAAGCAAAGAACCCATGAGAAGATCTCTCTTTGACTTATCCACTTGCTTTCTCAGCATGTACCTTACCTGCTTGATTGCATCAAGTTTTGATCTAGTAATTATTCTTTTTACAACCACCACTAGGAGCTGTGTTTACAGAAACTGGAATCAAAATAGAACAATTGTGGAAAAAAAAGATACATTAGAAATATTTGGAACTTGCCAAATAGATAGAATTTTCCATGACCTCTCAACCTAATTAATGTCACCATCACAACTTAACACCAACCCCATCCCATTCTATCCTGGTAAACAACAGGATTAACTTAAAGAGAACAATGAGTGCATCAGTAACCCCTTTAGTTAATGAACTCTGTAAGAAACTAACTGAACCAAAGAAACAGCGCACTGGAGATCACAGGGGAAATTGTAAAATGTATTCATACTTAAACAAAGACCATGCAGCACTCAATAGATGTAAAGTCCACTAAGCAAAGAGATTACTGCTTCAAAGTAAACAGACAAGCAAAAAGGGCATGTTTTTCTCTTAATAAAGCTTATCGGCTTTTCTAGCAATCTTATCTCTTACTGAGCATACAGTTATCATGTCTTATACTGTCCATCTTTTCCTATAATAATTTCAAATTCCATTCTAAGATACGAAGCATTATCAAAAGGCAGATTTGCAATGATAACAAAACATACCAAGACAAACTGGACATGAAGGCTGTTCAGCTGTGCTTGTTGTAGATGGCTGAGAGTGTTCAAGTGAACCACTGTAACCGGTGAACTGGACATCAACTGTGAAAAGCACCTGGCACACTTCTTCCTGTATGAATACTAAAATGAATAGGTAACAATACAACAAGACAACTAATTTTAAGAAATAACTACAAAATGAGAGCAGCAGGATAGAAATTGTTAAAGACAAAATGCCTACCTCCAAAGAATTATATTGTCTACCATTGAAATGAAGGTAGAATTTATCAGTAGAGTCTTGAGTGTCAAATCTTATGAGTATACTATACTGATCCTCCATTCTGTCTAACCTAACATTCATTGCAACAAATCAATACTTTGACACGAAAGAAGAATTTTTTTTAAGTAATTATTGAAATCATTAATACTACCTAACAATTCGCATCTCCAAAATGTGGTGAATAAAAGAAGCACAAAACTGGCAGAAATCAGCATAAGTCATGTGGTTTGGCACTCCAATCACAGCCACAAGAGGTTTCCTTCTGACCTATGCCATTACCAACAAAATTAACAATCATTAATCTCATCATCAAAACCAAACACACAAACAAATATAAACTGATAACATGCATACAGGGAGATCTGAAACGGCATCGTTGGAGAAAAGGTGCATGACGCCTCGTGTCTCTTCAATCCTAGGGTTTCCAGAGGAGAAAGGCAACGCCTCACTCAATGACGACGATGATTCCTCAGCTGTAAGTTGCCAGAAGTGGTCCTCTGGCGAGGCCCTGCTGACTGCAGCAGTGCTTGAGCTGGATGACATGACTGTTGAAAACATTAACAACTGTAGCAGTCATCATCAACTTAAAGCCTAAAACAAAAACATTAGAACATTACCCAAGAAAGAACATAAACATCGACAAATGGCCCAAAATCCATTCAAACCTCAACTTTTCACGTCTCAACCCAAATATCAGGCCCCTGAGGCTCAAAACAACATTGTCTCAACATCCATCACATGAACCCGTTTATTGAAGCAAAGATTATGTATTATGAACAAAACAAGAACCTACAGTCCCTCCATTTTAATAAAACACCAAGAGGAGCAGATTTATTCGAAACAAAATAAAACAACCTCCAGATTTAAGCATAGTAAGCAGACTTCGAGAACCCAAATCCTGGATATAATAGTTTTCATGCTATGCAACATGGGGACAAAGGAAGCCTAAAACAGACCCAGCTGAAGCTGAAACCTTTTGACAACCAGAATTGCACAAATAATACTACCCTTCTATTCAAACCCCCACAACCAAAAGGACCATTTCCATGTATTCAATAGAAAAATCACACCAAGAGCCTCTCTTCATGTATCGGAAACACTAAAATACTTCTGCAAACATTTCGAACGCTCAAAAGTCCTATAGGAGTTCCCATTACATCTCAAAAACAGAAACCAAACATGCGTTTAAAGATATCAAAATCATTCAAAACAGAGACATGTAAATATGCCTTTGAGGAAGCAATTAGGCAAAGGGGGCCATACCTGCAGTGAATGATTCTGATGGCCTTCACCAACTCTGAACCAACAGCCTTAGGGAAACCTGGTTGATTCGACCCAAAGCAAAGAGCGGTTTTGAGATGCTACCAGTAATGGATCGTGGCTGTGGGAAGAGTTGATGTGGTAGCTGGCGGTAGATGTTGCTGGGGGCTGCTTGAGGTGCGTGGTGGTGTGATCGTGTGCTGCCTTTGTTGAGGCAGGAGATGACGACGGTGGAGAGAGGAGAGCGGTGGTACTGTGGTGGTGGAAGTTATCTGTTGATTGAGTCAGTGGCGGTGGTTTTTTATATTCGATCCGGTTTCCCACTTTACGCATTTTTAAGGGACCGGTTAACTACACGCAGAATCCCTGTAATTTTAGTTGACTTGATCAATGAATCGCCTTACCCAGATATTATTCGATAGAACCTCCCTTTCTGCACATAGGATAAAAAAATTTTAATTCATCATATTTTAAATTTATATTTTAAAAATTATTAATTTCATTCTCATAAATCTTAAAGTTATTAAAAGCTTATATAATTATTAATTTTAAGACCCATAAAATTAATTAAAATATATACAAACTAGTTCAAAATATATATATATATATATATAAAAAAAAATTAAAGTGAGTAAACCCCAATATAGTCATGCTCTTAAATATATAGTATTAAAATATTTTTAATTAAATTCAATTTAAAAATTGTAGAAGTTTCATATTTTAAAACTCTTTAAAAATAATATAAAAATAAATTAGTTATCAAATAATTCTCTTTAATTTGCTTTATCTTTAATTTTATGGTTTATATAGCATCAAAAATATGTAAATGATAATCTTTAATTTTATGGTTTATATAGCATCAAAAATATATAAATGATAAGCATTTGAATTTGAATTTATGTGTAATCTATAGTGATTGTAATGAAGTGGGAAATAAAGGTAGAAAGCCAAGAAGATTTGGTTGATGAAGGAGCCGAGTGCTTTATTGTTAAAAAATATCTAAAGTATTGAGAGATTTTTTTAAAGAAATAAGATGAAAGAGTTGTCGAGGGTGCTATATGAAACAAAATTAATCAAATTGTATTATAGAGTATATATTGTAAATATGTTAATTAACTTATCTATCAATTAAATTTGATTTAAACACTATAATTAAATTCATTTTTAATTTTTTATAGTAAATTGGTTTCAAGCATGCAATTAAATTTTATATTCATTTTAATTACTAAAAATGTTTAAAATTTTATCAAGGTAAAATTACTCCAAAGCTCCTATAACTTAGTTATTTCTTACTTTGTATCCATTCTTTTAAAAATTATTGTTTACATTTTGGGTCAACTTAATTTTTAATTTTGTATAAAAAGATCAAAGTACCCTTATATATATTAGCACCATCCAAATACATATCAATTCATTATTTTGTATTTGATTTTCTTTTCTCCCTCTCCATGAATCTTTCTCCACTAACATATAATCAATATAAATCAAAATAAAATCTTCTCTTTAAATTTAGGTCTCAGATAAACTTTAAGAATAGATGCAGGATAGGAAGGTACCATAAAGCATGCCAATTCAATGATGGAGAAATAAGGACAGCGAGAGGATGATTAAAGAATAAGGAGATACCATGTAATGAAATAAGATATGAAGGGAATTTTTTGTATAAACCAATTATGGTCAGCAACTCTATTTATATAAGATTTGTATAGATATACAAGGAAGTAAACAATTACAATGAATTACAAGAATGATCATTAGATAAAATTCAACAGTTCTAGTCAAGGAATCATTTTTCAATTGTCATAGAATTATTTTTTTGTTGTTATAGGATGATGAGATGATCATTTCCTTGCTTGATTATTTTTATTATTAGCACAATTTTGTTGATTTGATATGTGAAATTGATAATCACTCACACATTTCCTCAAACACAATAGGTAGGAAGACATGTTGAGTTTGTTTCAAAACTATAACAACTAAGAAGAGAACAAGCCTTTAATGAATTAATCTATAATCTAATTATTAATCCATTGAATTGAACATGAATAGCTTCTCATGTTGCATGTTCTAGCACAAAATGATAATCAACTTCTATATATTTTTTGCTTGCATGCAATATTGAGTTAGACACAAGATGATTATCATAAAATAGGATAGGAGGATTAGCCAAGAACATACCTGGATCACAAAGTATGATGAGAATCATTAAACAACACCATAAGATCCATTACATGTATTAATTAGGTCTATTACAAAGTCAAGAACTAAGAAGATTAAAGAGACATTCAAAGGGATAACTCTATATTTAGGCCTATTTTCATCCAATAACTATGGTTCTTTTATTCAGGTAATTGTTAGGTCAGGTTCTTTTCAACTTAATTTTAGCTTTTTTAGGTTGTATTCAATCTTGATTGTAGGTTTTAGGTTGCTTATCTTTCTGATTTGTATCAATTAGTATTAAAGCTTGGTTCTAAAATCAGGTTTCATCTATCTATCTTTAAATTAAGTTTTTTGTTTATGTTTCGATTCTTGTTTTACATTGTTAGGTTCAGTCTTTCTCTTAAAATTATCGAACCCTAGTTTCTTGTGTCTTGAGTTTTGGTTTTTTCTCTAGTTTAGCTTAGTGTTATGTTTTATTTTAATTATATATAAAAAATAAATGTTATTAGTATTTTATACACACACACACACACACACAAAAAGAACTTAAAATGAAAATTAAGAGTGGTAAGAAGCAAAAGAATGTCGTGATGTGCACGGTGTCGAATGACAAACCTACCTCCTACAATTGAAATGGTTTTGAGTTTAATCATAAAGTTATGATTATAAGGTTCAGGAGTCACCACCTAATATTATGGTTACTAGAAACTTAATGGTCTATGACAGTCTAAGTAAAGGGATTAGTTGTATAAGAAAAAGACACATTACCCTTAATACACCCTACCTAAAATAAGTTGCATTATTGATTGATTGTTTTTATAGATTATGTTTCTATATGTTGGTCTCATCTATGCTCGACTCGGTTAGGTCGAGTACATGTTCCCTAAATTTTAACAAAGAAATCTAATTTTAATTTTAGGGATTTTCATCAAGATTCATCTAAACCTGAATTGAAGTTGGATAAATGAATCCAAAATACTTTACTAATTGATCTTGTATGTTTTGAATGTCTTCCTAATGAATTTCTACCACCATTCCTTTTCTTCCTTCAACTTCCTTAGTTTCTCTCTCTAAACCCCACTTTTCTCACTTTTCTATCAAAACCTCTCATCCCAAGTAGATTTGGTGTGGTTTTTCCTATTAAAAGTGTCTCTTAACTCTTTCTAATCCCTAAATCTGAAAGAAAACATCAAGTTTTACAAGAGAAAATGAATCTATGCCCCTTTTTCTCTTTCAATGGTTATTGACATGAATAGTGTCAAGGAGGAAAGATTTTTGTTAAAATTAGGACAATGTCATTAATGAGTCCATGTGTTATTTTTTGTTTTTTTCGACTAACAGTACTCTCTTAATACTTTACCAAACTTTGATTGCTCTAAAATTTTAACCCTTGATATAACAATATGTAAAGAGAATCCTTGTACAATTTCATCATGATCCAACAATGAGATTGAGAGTTAAGTCAAAACTAGATTGATATCGTAAAACTAGACAATAAGTATTTTTTACACCAAAATCTGAATTTTTGTATAAAGTCATACATTAATTTATTTGGAATTTCCTTCTATTTTTTTTTTATAAATGTTCTCACTCAAAATTTATAAAAATTATTCCTTTAAAATTATTAGTTTACTCAATAGGAAATTTACGTAATTATCACTAATGAACATTTAGCCTATCAATTATTGTGCTTTATCTCATTTGAAGTTTAAATTAGTTTACTTGGGATATTCAACCCAAATCATAATAATTTTTCTTCTAATTTATCATTTTTTTTTCAGAGGTTTACAACTACAAATGGGTGCACGAGATTAAATGAAAGTTGATGGGTCTATTAAATGCTATAAAGCTTAGCTAGTAGCCAAGAGGTATTATCAACATGTGGGTATAAGACCTCTAGTCTAATTATCAAGCCAACTACAATTCTGATAGTTTTGGTTATTGTTGTTTTTAAGGGCAAGTCTAGTCATCAATTAAATGTTCATAATGGTTTTCATAATATTAATCTTACATACATCAACCTCTAAATTTTGTTCATCTTTATCTTCTTTCTAATACATACAAACTTGAAAGGTCTTTGTATAGACTTAAATATGCATAATTTGCCTAGATCAATTGACTCCACTAATTAATGTTAGGTCTCGGCCTCTTCTGGGTATCAAATTGATAGTTTTATTTTTATATACAGATCATTGACTATCCACATTTATATTATGGTTTATGTTAATGATATTTTTATGACATCTAAAAACTTTCTTCTGTGACTCAATTGATTGCTTGTTTTAGCACATGATTATTTATCCAAAACTTGGGTTATATGAATTACTTTTTTGACATTGAGGTACAATATACTTCTTATGGGATATTTTTCTCCTAATCTCACTATGTCTCAAACATTATGCACAAGGTTATCATATCTTAATATCGACCACTTTAGACATTGATAGTAGTTGGTTCTCATCTTTTTATCACATTTAATGATGGCTTTACATATGTTAACCCTACTTTATATCGTAAGGTGATTAGAGCTCTTTAATATCTTACTTTTGCATGGCTAGATATTTTTTTTATATTAATAAGGTATGTTAGTTCATCCATGCTCTTTGTAAAGGAAATTGGCTTACGATTAAACATATCTTATGTTATGTTCATGATATATCTCACTTTGACTTATCTTTTATTACCTCTTATGATCTTCTATTATATGGTTTTAGTGATTCTAATTGGCCTAGTAATGTCAATTATTGTAAGTCTACATGTGTCTATACTATTTATCTTAGTCATAATCTTATCTCTTGGAAGTCTAATAAGAAAAAAACAATTGTTAATCTTTTATAGAAGTTGAATATAAGGTTGTTGCTAATACTAATGTTAAGTTATGATGGCTCTCCTTCTTTTTATCTAAACTTAGTTATCCATCCTTTTATTTTCTCATCATATGGTGTAATAATCTTGGAGTACCTTATCTCATAATTAATCTGGCTTTTCATACATACATCAAACATGTTGAAATTGATTTTAATTTTGTTTATGATATGGTTGCGTAAAAAGAATTACAGGTTTAGTTTGTTGCCTCTGATGATCAGATGGCAAACCATTAAGCTCTGCCTTTTTCTTTTTTTTTTTCAATTCAAGTTGGTTGTTATTGCTCACTTAACATGCAGAATTGTATTAGATCACAATGATGATAAGCAAACCCTAGAGATTTTCTAACAATAAAAGAAGATATATTTTTCTTGTTCTATATTTGTCATATTATATATTTTTCATGTAATATATTTTTTAATTTGTAATAGGGTTAGCAAATATATTTTTTTTTTTTCATGTGGGAGTTTTGCTTTAGTTTTAAAATGTTGTCAAGGATCTTATTGATATGCTTTAATTCAACTAACTGTTTAGTTGGCTTATTTCATTATGCTTCATAAAGGTTGTCAAGGTCTGACAACCCTGAATACAAACTATGGTTGCTTGGTCAAAGAACTCATGACTCGATGCAGTATAATGATCCACCATTGGATGATATTAGTGGCTTGATTGTTAGAGATATTGGTGATTATTGTTCAGAATGAGATATCATTATCGAAAGTTGGTCAGGGACTTTATAGAGAATCTTTAAATTGCATCCAAAATTTATAGCCTTGCAATATTCTTTCTTCTTCTTCTTCTTTTCATTTGGTGAATGTGGTTATTGGACTAAAATCAATTTTGCCAACGATGATGATCAAATTTCTAGAAGGCATCAAAATATGCCAATGAGAATTTTTTATGCTTATCTTATTTATGAAAAGGAATATGGTGCAGACACTATTACAAAAGATGATTGTCTTTACCAATAATTTTTAGTTGATACATTTTCCATTGTTAAGGAAATCATGCTTGATTACATTAGAATGAACCAAAATGATCTTTGAACTGAGCTCTATCAAGGCATTAATGAAATTGTTCTTAAAGGGGATGCTCAAGGGTCAATAACCAGAAAAATTATTTTACAAAAGATGATTGTCTTTACCAATAATTTTTAGTTGACATATTTTCCAATGTTGAGGAAAACAAGCTTGATTACATTTGAATTAACCAAAATGATCTTCAAACTAAGCTCTATCAAGGCATTAATGAAATGGTTCTTATAGGGGATGCTCAAGGGTCACAGCCAGAAAAATTATTCGTCGTTTCTTTTTTAAATGGTAGCTCACGATACATGATAAACAATTACCAAGATGCAATGGCCATTTACAGGGCATATGAAAATCTGGATCTTTTTATCACATTTACATGCAATATAAACTGGCCTGAAATCTAAAGAGAGTTTAAGAAAGACAGAGTTTATAAGCATAAAGACAAGCCTAATATAATTACACGTGTTTTTAGAGCAAAGGTTCTTGATATGTTAAAATTCATCAAATCTAGTGTTCTTTTTGGCAAGATAATTGTTGTTAATAGGATCTTAACCATTTCTTTTTCTTTCTCACCATGTATTTTTTTTATTCATTTTTATTTGGTTGTATTTTGCACCTTGATAGATGTATGCATGATTAATATTTAAAAGTGTGTTTTTATCAAGGTTTTATATCATCATTTTGCATTTGAAGTATCAATAACTCCTTAACTAAAACATGTTTTATAATAACATATAATAATATAAGATACCTTTAATTTATGGTAAATATACATCTTAAATGCAGGCCTATCACATAAATGAAAGTATTGATTGATGAGTTTAAGTACTGAAATTGAAAGGATAAAAAGAGGGCCAAACTTAGAAAAGAGATGTTGGTGTAGTCCAAATTGAAACACTGTTCGGTAATTGGGTCATATCTAGAGCTATAGATCTCGGATTTAGATCTGCATTATATGGATGGAAAGGTAAGATATAAGTCTACAACTTTTATGTGGAGTCCAAGATTTAAAGAGGTCGTTTTCAAGTCCAAATTATAGCAACAACGGAGAAGTCTGAATCTGTCCTACAGCCCAGACACTGTTCAGTGTTCAGCCCATATCTTGAGTTCTAGAAGTCCAAATAACCTTAATTTTTTTCCTGGAAATATAAGACAATTTCCTATAACTTTCATGGTATTGTTGGTTTCAGTTCTGATGTTAGTAATGACGTTTTATTCAGACAAGAAGATAAGAATTTTCATCAAGTCAAGAGTTGGCCACCCACTCAACAATTAGTCATCAAATCAATAGTTTCAAATTTTAGCCTATAAAATGAGGCATTTGCCTTGCATTTAGGGGCTAGGTTGTTTAGATCAAAAACTTTTTGTTGCTCTTTATCTTTATATTTTTTTTTGTAATTCTTAAGTTTTGCTTTCATTAATATCTTGTTTATGCTTTTCATTTCCTTTCCTTTACTTAGTTAACTTGTATCTTATTTATGTTCTTATTTTGTTTATTTCTGTTTCTCTTCTTCATTATGTTTAGCTAAGTTTATTATATCAAGATGAAAAGGTTACACTGATGGTGTAAGAATAAGTATATTGTAAACTCAACATGGACCTTAATGTTTTATATTAACATGTCTTATCTTTTTATCTTACTAATTCTTAATACCTTGCTTGTTAAATGGTTAATCTAGATTTGTGTTGTGTAACACTTAGTACAACAAATGCTTGGCACTCTCATAGCCCAACCGTATGGTATTACCTACACCTGTGCTATGAAAGGAACTTGATTTGTTGTTAACATAAGTTAGCATCATGAATTCCTAACAATATTTTAAAAGTTTGGTGTTACTTAAATAAGATAATTAATATGATCATGTTAACAATTTATAATGAGCTATTAATGATAAATCATCCGATTGGAACCTTCTTTGCGTGTGGTTTCTAGTTAAGTAATAAGAGTTTATACTATACTTGTTTGAAATACCATTAGTGGATCCTCTAACCTTGACACTTATTTTTATCATTGTTTAATTCTCATATTGATCTTCCATCTCAAAATTCTCATCAACTTCTTCCTCCTCCTCTTTATTATTATTATTATTACTACTACTACTACTACTAATACTATTAATATTATTATTACTACTACTACCACCACCACCACCACCACCACTACTACTATTAATATTATTATTATTATTATTATTACTATTAATATTATTGTTATTGTTGTTGTTGTATTATTATTATTTATAATTTATACAATTAATCTCCCTGTGGTTCGACCCCGGTCTTACCAAGTTATTTATTACTTCAACACTCCTGCACTTGGGAGAAGACGTCAATCTTTTGGTCGTGTCAATGCGCAATTGAGTTTTTTTTTAAAAAAAGGTCTTCAAAAAACACATATTTTGGTTTAGCTTGCCTCTAAATTCAAATGTCTAACTATTGATGATGTTGACTCGATTGTTTTGACTAAAATACCAGATATGAATATTGATCCTTTATGTCATGAAATTGTCTCTAAGTTCATGATACACGTTTCATGCGACGTTGTGAAGTTGAATGCACAATACATGCTGAAGGGTAGATGTACAAAGTTATTTCCAAAAAAATTCAAAGACTTAACTGTTTTTGGTGTGAATAGGTTTGTTTATTACAAGCAACATGAATGCCATGATAATTTTATCCTCAATGATGGAATTATATTTTACAATGACTATGTTGTTCTGTATAATAGAGAACTTTTGATGTAGTACAATGCACATACAAATGTTGAGATATGCTGCAAATCAATTCTCATTAAATATTTGTTTAAATATGTCAACAAAAAGCTTGATAGATGTTGTATAGTGCTTTAAAATGAAATGAATGATGAAATACAGGCGTATTTTAATTGTCGTTTTATCTTCCGCTATAAAGCTTTTTGACATCTTTTTAAATTTCTTATCCATTCAATAAACCCTCCAGTTGAAAGACTTCATGTTCATTTGCCTTTCCAACAAAATATTATGTTCTCAAGTAACGAGTCTCT
Organism: Populus tomentosa; assembly: GCA_018804465.1. Taxonomy (NCBI): domain Eukaryota; kingdom Viridiplantae; phylum Streptophyta; class Magnoliopsida; order Malpighiales; family Salicaceae; genus Populus; species Populus tomentosa. The sequence continues at coordinate 6,739,954 of CM031981.1, forward strand.
GCATTCTGTTCTTAAAAGGCCATGTATTAATAAAACAATGCTTACTGAATGGTTCAAGTGAAACAAAAAACATTTTGATGCATAAGAACTTTGCTACTCAGAATTTCCAAGTAAGTGTGTATGGGATGCAGGCCAAAAAGAATGGGTTATAAGATCAAGGGGGTTTAACCTTGGATGTATAACATATTTGCATCTTGCTGCCAAGGATCTTTATTTCTTAAGATTGCTTTTAAACCATATTAAAGGGTTAACATGGTTTGCTGATTTAAGAAAAGTTGACGGGATTGTTTATCCAACATTTCAGCTTGCTTACAAAGCATATGGGCTTTAGCCAACGATAAAGAACAATTTAAGGCTTTTTGTGAAGTCATTGCAATTATGACATCTCTACAGCTTAGACAACTTTTTGTCAGTGTTATTTTATTTGTGAGGTTGTTGATCCTTTGGTTTTATTCAATCAGTCTTGGCATTCAATGCATGATGGCATCCTTTTTAGGTTGAGGGCATCTTTTAAAATGCCAAATATGATTTTATTTGATGATCAACTTAGAAAACTATGTGCTATATGAGCTTGAACAGATTTCCAATGTTGTTGCAATCATACTTTAAGATCATATATTGCCAATGCCCTATGACCAATTCTTAATTGAGATTAGGAACAAGCTTTTAAAAGAAGAACTTAATTATGATCTATTTAACCTTAAGAGTTAACATTCATTGAATTTTTCCTTTCTTAATGATGAATAAAAAATAATGTATGATTCAGTTGTTGCAGTCATCCTTAAAAAAAAACAGACTTTAATCTTTATCCATGGCATGAAAGAACCGGTAAAACTTTTCTATGGCATATAATCATCATCAATTGCATCAGATTTGAAGGGGTAGTTGTCCTTGTTATGGCCTCATCTGGTATTACATCTTCTTTTACTATAAGGTGGTCATACAACTCATTTAAGATTCAAAAATCATCAACATGTCCTATTAAGAAAAACACACATCTCTCTTACCTCCTTTAAATAGATTATCTTATTGTTTGGGATGAAACACTAATAAATAACAAATGTTGTTTCGAAGCTCTTGATTGTTCAATATGTGATGTCCTTTCATGGTGTGACAATTGTTATGGAGATCTTTCACTTGATGGGAAAAAGATTTTGCTTGGAGTTGATTTTCGACAAAAAAAGATGCCTATGATAAACTATTTTTTCATAGTTACGAGTTTCTTGGATAGTTCATTCTATTAATGCCAATTAAATTATAAAAAATAACACAATTATTTAACATCTCTTCATAATGGATACTATACACAAGTTTAGTTATGAAAACCATATGCCCTTGGTTTCTAGCTTTTTTTTCACATTTGTTTTTTATCCATTTAAAATCACTTAGAAATACTTTTAAACTTTCTTTTTTGTTTTTCAACTTGGCACACATTATCCCCACCTTCCCTTCCTCTTCGCAACTTTTTTTTCTTTTAATTTGACCACTAATACTACTGGTTGCCTTTTCATTCGTAAAAGATCTCCATCAGGAAGGATCACACAATCATTTTGTTTATGCAACAACTCCAAAGGTTATTTTCCTATCAATTTTGCATGCCTTTATGGACTACTCCAACAACATTTAACTCTGTTAAAAAAGAATGCTACTTTTTAACATTAATGCGACATTGTATTGTTGATAATTAGTGAATACATGGTTTTTTTTTCATGTTTTTTTGTTTATGGATAAATATAACATTTAATGTGTTGTTTAACTTTTAAAATATAATTAATGAAATCAATCTCCTCCAATCACATAAGTCCTTACTCTTCCAATGTCTTTGCAATATCAATATTTTCACACAATTGATGTTGTTCCCTCTTCAATTTTTTATTCACTAGCATAACTTTTTTGTCCTCATATAATATTGACTCTATCACACTTTCGATTTATATTACTTAATTATTGTTAATTTACAATTATAATATTATTAAATATATTTGCTTAACAAGCCCGCGACATAAGCAAGACATTTAATGTGTGTGCGTGTGTATATATATAAATAAAAGATGGCATAGCCATGGTCCAACAACAAATGTATTTTTTCTCTTTTTTAAAAAAAAATCAAATATTTTTTTTATCAACCAAAATAGAATTTTCTTAATTCTATATATTAAAATTTTTATTTTTTTAAGTGAAATAATATACTTACAAAGACTTTTTTTTCTTGACTAAGAAAACTCAAAGAAAAATAAAATATTTTTGAATTTTTTTATTTTAAATTAATATATGAAAAATAAAAAACAACTTAAGAATTTCTTCACTACTACTACCAAAAAAAATATCTTTGATCATATTATTATTATTATAGGAGTTTAAAAATACTAATAAGCTTGATCAAATCTAATTTGTTTCCTACTCTTCGCATATTCTTTAGATCAAATTGAGTTTAAATTGATTATTTCATGCACGAGTTTGATTCAGGATCCTCTCAACCAATTGCTTTAGTCCTCCTAGAAAAATAAAAAATAAAAAAAATCCTAGTCATCCTTTAATTTAATTTACACCCATAATTAAAAACAAAATTCCAATTACGAAGTCACTCGCAGCTCCGTTTTCCTTCTTCCCCTTTAATTCGATTCCCTCAATCATGCCATCTCACACCTCATAAATCAATCAAAACCAAAAACCTCTCCGCTCCTCTCCCGACCCGACCCGATGGCTAGGCGCTCCATTCCCGTCCTAAAACACCTGCTAACCTCCTCCTCCACCCCCACCCCCACCCTCCGCCGATCTGTAACCTACATGCCACGCCCCGGCGACGGCGCACCGCGACCCGTAACCTTGATTCCCGGCGACGGAATCGGTCCTCTAGTAACCAACGCCGTCGAACAGGTCATGGAAGCAATGCACGCACCAGTGTATTTCGAGAAATACGACATCCATGGGGACATGATGAGAGTACCGTCAGAAGTGATAGACTCGATAAAGAAAAACAAAGTATGCTTGAAAGGAGGGTTGGCGACGCCTATGGGAGGAGGAGTTAGTTCATTGAATGTGCAATTGAGGAAGGAGTTGGATTTGTATGCGTCGCTTGTGAATTGTTTTAATCTGCAAGGATTGCCTACGCGACATGAGAATGTTGATATTGTTGTTATTAGGGAGAATACGGAGGGAGAGTATGCGGGTTTGGAGCATGAAGTGGTTCCTGGTGTTGTTGAGAGTCTTAAGGTATTTATGATTATGGTTAAAAATTTAGAATTTTAGAGAGGTATTATTATTATTATTATTATTATTATTATTGATGTTGTTGTTTGATGTGAATTTGCCTGTATTTTAGTGTGTTTGCGGGGTCTCGTTTGGGAACTTGGTGAAACATGTTTCTAAAAAATTAAAATTTTTTTTTAAAAAAATTTAATATAATTTATATTTTTTGGATCGTTTTAATGTGTTGATTTTAAAAATAATTTTTAAAAAATAAAAAAAAACACGGAAATTTATTTGAAAAATAATTGTTACCACACTACCCAATACACTTATAAAGTGTGAAATGATGGGGAAATTGTGGATGATTTTGTGTTGGTTATGATTAAGGTAATGATTGGAATTATTTTTATTTTGAAAATATTTTAAAATAATATATATTTTTTAATATTGTAAAATTTATTTTTGAGATGAGTATATTAAAACGATCTAAAAATAAAAAAGAAATTAAAAATAAAAAAATTAAAAGCAATTTTGAACTATAAAAATAAACACACTTTAAATGCGTTGATGTTGTTCTTAATGTAACTGTGGTTAAGCCTTAGAATTTCAGAAATATGGAATTATCATTGCTGTTTGGTATTGTTTTGATTGATTTTAGTATGTTTGTGGGTTCCACATAGCTTGTGAAATGATGGGGTCGTTGAAAATTGAAATCCTGATGAAACAGGTGTTAATTGTTATTGAATAAGTTGTTTGTTAACGAGATTATGGTTAAGTTTTGAGAATATGGAATTTGGGTGTGAGTTTTGGAAGATGAATAAATTGGGATAATTAATTATGATTGAATATGCGTTACTGTTAATGTGATTATTGATTATTATGATTGAAGCATGAAGAGTTTTTGGCTTAGAGTTCAGCTTTTATGGGTTCCACAACTCGCAAATTGAAAATACGAGTGAAATTGGTGTTGATTAGGATTGGAATGTGATTGTTTAGGCGATTATCTTTAAAAACCTTGGAAGTCTCTGTTAGGTCTCTTGCTCAGATTTCAGTCTTGAATTTATTTTGTTTAATTTGTTTTGGGAATGAAATTGGTGATATTTTGTTTGAGTTTATCATAGTTAAGTGACCATGGTTAAATTCAGAAATATCTTTTGTATTAATGTTGAAATATGAATCCTAGATGCACAGTAAAGTGGGTGGTGTAACGAAGAATTAGCTTTTAAGTCTTTGTATATAATTAGTGAATATTCTAATTTGAATGTTGACTGAGTATAGTTAAAGGCTCTTTTGGTTTGTGTTTTTGAATTGGGAATTTGCTTTTGTAATATTTAGGACTTTCAAAATTTAAAATCGTATTTCTCTGCACAATGATTCACTGTGGAACTATTGATGCAGCTTGTGTGCACTTTCATGAATGTGAAGGGAAGAAACTATAAACAATCCCTCCTAATTATCATCGGATAAATTCATATATCTGTATGTTCTGTAGCGTTGTGATGGAAATAAATGAATGGAAAAAGATACTTTGTTATCCAATAATTTTCATCTTTGCTATGCTTTTTTTTTTAAATGGATTGTGTGAGTATTGACGAACTAGTTTTTTCTTTACCTTGTCAGATTTTCTATTTTTGGGAATTATTTTTGCATCTCATACTTACTAATTTGATAGGTGATAACAAAGTTCTGTTCAGAGCGCATTGCAAAGTATGCTTTTGAGTATGCTTACCTGAATAACCGGAAGAAAGTGACTGCTGTGCACAAAGCAAACATTATGAAGCTTGCAGATGGTTTGTTCCTGGAATCTTGTAGGGAGGTTGCTACAAAATATCCTGGGATTAAATACAATGAAATTATTGTGGACAATTGCTGCATGCAACTTGTCTCAAAGCCTGAGCAATTTGATGTCATGGTACGGAATAAGCACCCAGAAAATTCTATAGTTTATATGCGACGTGTGTAGCTATTTCTGCAAAATTTAAGCAATTGCTGTGATACTATTGCATTGACTGCATGGCCTCTGTTGACTTGTTATCTTAGATTTGGTTGACTCTATTCTAATCTATGTTCATTTTCTTTTATTAAATCTTATAGTTAATAGTAAGCTGTTTTGTTTTGAATAAATAATTCTCTTAGAAACTGTTCTTTGTTGACATAAGATTTTAAATTTAGACTATAATCAATAGTGGTTTGTGAAGCTCTGCTGGCTCTTCTTTCAAATCTCAATATTTTTCAGTTTTCCCTTTGCATTTCTTAATTAGTAATATGGAGATAGATAACAAAGTTACCTTTGTTGGCTGATATCACTGGTTTTATAATTTGCAGGTGACACCTAATCTTTATGGCAATCTCGTTGCAAATACCGCTGCAGGTATTGCTGGTGGCACTGGAGTCATGCCAGGAGGTAATCTATGGATATAGTTTGCTTCACAACTTCTTGGTTTATTGTATTATTCTGTGCTGTTGGAATACTAATGATAGAAAAAACACAAGTAGGTAATCATGAAACGATGGTTATCATAGTTTTTTCCTGGTCTAATGTCTACTTTATGGTAATGAGCTCATTCATATTGAATACTTTAAGCTACCTTAACATTGCATGCTTTGCAAAATTTGTTGATAGAGGAACTTAACTAGGACAACATATATGACAATCATGATTTTAGGTGCTCTTTGTTTTGTAAAGAGTTTCTTGTTGAAGTTTTAGTTGGTTTCTATATTTTTAAATCACTTAGGTGCTGTTTGAAGAATGGAATAAAGCGAATGGGAATGAAAGTTTTATTCCTACTTTGTAGGTGTTTGGTTGAAAGGAATGAGAATGAAGAGTGAGAGTGAAAATTAAACATAGTTGTAGTTTCATGGGGAAGTGGGAATAAAAACAAGGAATAAGAATGGGATTTTTTTTCTAAAAAAATAATATATTATTTCAATTACCACCACCACCACTGGTTTGATGCTTAATTGTTTTTCAAATTATTATTATTATTCCACTTCTATTTAACAACTACTACCACCACTATTCTTTCATACTATCACCTCACCTCTTATTGTGGTGGTATTAATTTTTTCAAAATATGTTACTATTATTACTATACCACCACCACCACCACCACCACCACCATCACAACCACCTATTCATTGTCCTCTTTCTCCTTGACCACCACCACCACTTGTATCATTTTTACTACCATTACCTTTGATGAAATTATTTATTTAACAATTATTCTCTCTCACTTCAAAACTAGACATTAAAAAATTTAAATTCCATTTTGATTCCTTATTAATATTCTAAACACAATATAGAAATTAAAATGCCATTCCGATTCCCTAATTTTCATTCCGATTCCTACATTCCCATTGATTAAGTCTACATAATACATCTATTATTCTGAATATAAAATGAATGATTCATCTGGTGGCGCTGGCTCCTTTGAGAGCTCAGGAGTGCTGGAGCATTTCACCAAGACATTTGAGGTCATGAATTGAACTGTCAGTGTATTGGGAATTCAGGACTGCAATTAGTGGCCCATCTTGGAGATGGTTAATGCCAGAGAATGTTGAGCTCAAAATGAAATGTGTCTGATAATTGATGTTTCCAATGCTAAGATAATTCCCTACCTGGTCTGTTAGAAAGATTTTGTTCCACTTGCCCAAAGTTGTTTTTTTCCTTCAGAATCACTAGGAATGCTAAGAAAGCAAATGGTTATTACAGGCAATGTCGGGGCTGATCATGCTATTTTTGAGCAAGGTGCTTCAGCAGGAAATGTAGGTAATGATAAACTATTGGAACAGAAGACAGCAAACCCAGTGGCACTGCTTCTCTCTTCTGCCATGATGCTAAGACATCTCCAGTTCCCTTCTTTCGCTGATCGATTAGAAACTGCAGTCAAACGGGTAATTTCGGAGAGTCATTACCGGACAAAAGATCTAGGCGGAACCAGCACTACTCAAGAGGTTGTTGATGCAGTCATTGGTGCTTTAGACTGACTGGTTAAATACTCATTTAGCTGCTGGTGTTAGTAAAACATTTTCCGGTGATGCTTGGAAGTTTCACCTTGAAATATTATTTGTCTCACACTTGCTCACAACTTTGTTCGATTTTCTGCCCACCACACTCTAGATTTTGTCGTCATTTTTTTGCTGGTTGGGTTAAAATAATCTCAATCCCATATGATATATGATGTTTCAATTTGAGTTATATACCTGTAAAAATGGTCAGATTCCCTGTTTGCTTCGACATGAAGCCTAATTTGTATTTGAATTTGGTGGAAGCTGTTATTTATTTTTTACCCCACAAAAAAAATCCAAAAATACAAGAGAATGTTTAAGCTAGCGGATCAAATCGATAAATAAAAAATTAGGAGACTAAAATGTATAAGATTGGTAAAATTAACAACTTAATTTTGATTGATAAAAGGCTTTATTAGTGAAAATATTTTTATTTAGGTGTTTAAGGACTTAATTAAAATTTTAAAAGGCTTAATTAATTTTATTGAGGACTTAATTGTAAGGAAAATTAGTTTTTGAAATCAATTTAAATGTTAATTGCAACAAATTGAAGTTTGGGGATTAAAATTGAACTCTAGAAAGTTTAATTAGTTAATTCAGGGGTTTAATTGTATAAAATTTAAAATTTAAAGCATTTAAAGTATAATTAGTATCCAAGTTTTTTATGTGCGAAAAGAGTTTTTTCCCTGTCAGTTCTGAGTTTATAATAGAAATGTTAAAATATCCTACACTCGGTCAACTCAGTATTTTTTAAGGCAATACAATATGCAGAAGTTTGTACATATATTTATTTTCTGGTATCCTAGATCAGGGGGTTTCATCATAGACTTGGCAACATAAAAGTTTTATTTCAGCATGTTCCCTTTAGATAAAATGCTTCTTGCCCAATCGACAATTCTGTCATAATTGGCCTCACTCAACCCATGATCCGATTTGATTATGAACACCTGAGCAATGACTGATAATTTATTGTGATTTGTGCAACAATTCCATAATGGTTCGTCAGAATCTTTCAATATATATATATATATATAAACATAGCCGCATCTGCATTAGGTTCTTCATCTATGATTGGACATTAACCGACATGACCTTGATTCATTCTTATTGCATCCATAACCATAGTAGTCCTATAAGAATTAATATTGTCATCTACAATTTCATGTACATTGGCTAGCACTAAAAGTTGACCCAACCATCTTTTTTATCATAGTCTTGTGAGGGACAAATAGTTCTCCGTATGCATACCAACACAAGTATTTCTCCATGAACCCTTTTTGTAGAAGATGTATTCTTACAACGTCTAAATTGAAAAACTTTTTATTTTTACACCTCTTACATAGATATTTAATACAACATCCATTATTATTACTTGGATTCGATATTGCGTAATTAATAAAACCCTGAACCCAATTATAATAATCCATCATCTGTAATACTTGGGGTGAATCTTGATATATCCATGAACGATCATCCATGACTTTTATAGAACCTATATCAAATAATGATGACAACATGTATTGATTAACTATGTCAACTAAATAAATTTGTAAAAATATTAGTTTAGCTCAAGATTATTCAACCTACTTTAATACTTCTCTTAATTCATTATCAATTATCTACGTAGATACAAATTTGTATATATTTACAGAAATCACATCTCAAAAATGAAATTGACAAAATTTAAAACGGACCTATTAAATAAGCCATTATTTATTTAATCACAAAACACCTAAATCAATAATTCGATATAAGTTTCAACAATTTAAAAATAAATATAATTTTATAAAATCTAAAACAAACCGTAACATGTACAAAATCATAAATCCATACAACAAGTAAACACATAAATAAAATACATATACTACAAAAATATGCAAAAAAGAAATTAAGATTTTAAAATTATGTTCAAATAAAAAAAGAGAGTAGATTTGCTTGCTTAAGGTGGAAAATCCTCAATAAAATTTCAATCACAACACGAATACTGACAAACAGAGAGTTGTTGTGACTGGAAAAGTTGCAGAAAGATGACTTGTGTTGAGATTAAGGAGGGGAGGGGGGCTGTTTTGTTGTAGATAAATTTTAAGGAAGTAGAAATTAGGAAAAGGAAGAGAGGAGGGTCAAGCGTTATGTCATATATTAAATATTACCGATAGATTTACCAGTGGAATTATTTTGAAGGTGACTTTATTGATTATTCTATTGATATAAATGACACGTCACACTACGATTTGCTTGTTTAAATTCAATTGTAATTCTGTCAGTAATTGTGTCTGTAAAAACTTATATGTCGTCGTATTATTTGGTTTTTTTATTCCTTCTATTTCTACTACGATTCCTTTGGTATATACCAATAACATATTTCCGTCGATGTTTACTGATGAAGTTAGTGATGAACAAATTTAGTTGGTAAATATCACTATAAAATAACAACAGAAAAAATCTGTTGGTGTTTCCATTTGCATTCATCAATTTTTTGGTAGTGTTTTGACCCTTTAATCATGCTAAAAAAGTACATCAAGATCTAAAAAGTTTACTTCGATTTAATTTGATTTTGATTCTTTAGGCTAAATAAAATATGTTTTGTTTTTTAATTGGAAATTGGGTTAAGGAGGTTCCTATGATATATATTTTTAGTGTTTTAGGTGAAACATGTTAAACTTTGGGTTTTCAAAGTCCAAAAACTCATACTTGTATTTTTCAACCAAAGAAGATGACCATGAATTGTTGCTATTAATGACATGTCATCCATTTAATTTCTTAAAAAACTACCAGGTGGGCGAGCCTGACCTTCCAAGCCTAAGCATGTTTGGGATTTTCTTTTCAAAGACTAGGCACACGAGTCGAGCTTTGTAATTTAGGTTAAGATAAGAAATACTATTTAACTAAAATAACCCAAACACAAGACAAAAATTAATATATATTTTAAACATCTAGATACACATCTTACTTAATAGTTATAAAAAGAATCCCTCATAAAAAGATAAAGGGGAAGGGAAAAAAGGACCATTATTATTTTCTCTATTTTATCTAGTTCACTCTCTTATTTTTTTCTTCGTCCTTTTCTCCTTCTTTTACCCCTTTTCTTGAACATTCAACATGTTTAACTGAACAAAAAATAGTGGGTGATGCAATGTAACATACCACAAGTAGGATATTATCGGGTGATTGTTATTTGTCCTTCTAATCAATCCCTTACCATTGATCTCTACAAGACAAGCCATTAATTTTTCTAGTTACTTTAATTCTAGGTAACAACTTCTTTTCCTTTTTTTTAACCTATTAAAACTTATTGCCACATGCGCTATTATAACAAGTTTGATGGTCTTGAATTGATGACTAAATTTAAAAAACTCGAGACTAAGAACCACCATGTGAAAAGTATTTGAATCTGAGGGTCTAATTGAAAAAGACAAGGGGTGAAATTGTAAAGATTTCAAAAGATTAAAGCTAACTGGGTCAATTACAAAGTTTCAAAGGTTTAGGGACCGAATTAAAAGAGGTTGTAATTTTACTATTCATTATCTTCTTCTAATTAAAAAAAAAACTTACCCAAGTACCAACTTTCATGCTTTTAATTCTTCTTTATCTCTCCACCAAACAAGATAAACTTCAAACCCCCTCACCCCCTATCATTTGTCCTTTCATATCAACCAAAACTCAATTATTTTATGCCCTAAATCTCCTGCAAAATTCATATCAAAAGTGTCATCCTAAACTGTTCAAAACATAAGAGTTGTGTATGCCCTTACATTGCTAGCTACAAAACTATACATGTTTTAAACTTCATCTTCAATCAAACCATCATCTGTCTCCAAACATTAATGGTTCAAGATGACCCAGCTTATAGGCTTTATATCCTTCTCTCTTTGCCTATAAAACAGCTCTAAAGCCATAATTCATAAAAAGAAAAGCGAAAAAAATCAAGAAGTTCATGACCCAATAATATGATGTCAAATTATAAAATAAAAAAATTATTTTAAAAAAATACTGAAGTCAAATCAAGATAATTTTCGAAACCCATGAAATGAATTATGAGACTAAATAACTTTATAGAAGCAAAACATGAAAATATCATAAAGCAAAATTCCTAATCATCCAAATATCAGGGGATGGAATTGAAAAATAAAACTCAATCAAAAAAATGATTATAAAACAAAATAAATAACAATACAAAATGAGGATCAAATTTAGTATAAAAATTAAATGAAATAAAACAGTGTGTTTGGTTATTAGAAAGACACCTCACGCACCGCTTGAAGAGCATGGACTTCTTCCATTTACTGGCATGAGCCAACCACATTTGATTTAAAAATAATATTTTATATTCATTAAAACACTAGATGAAAATACAAAAGTCCCTACATATGAGTTCAAAAACTTTGCTTTTAAAGATAGTCTAGTCTTTTTAGTATAGTTTAAAAAGTTAGTATAGTTTAAAAAGTAAAAATCTAAAAAAAACCCCTAACTTTCAGTTAAATAAATTTTGATTTTAAAAGTAATTTAATCATTTTATTAGACTTTAAAAAAGTAAAAAGAACAAGATATCTCAGTTAATCTAAAAATAACTAATGTATCTTGTAAAAAATTATATTAAGACAATTAATTTATATTAAGAAATAAAATGTTCATTATACTATTTCAATCGACAGTGTTTGCCTTCAAAAGAAAACATTAAATCTCCTTTAGCTTTTTTAATTTGTCCATCATCCTTCCTTTCTCAGTTTATGTACAGCAACTCATTCCATCTTTAACTGCAGCTATTCTTCGTATATAAATTCAATATAAGTATATGATATTGAGATATGAAAAACAAGTTCTCTTTCTAAACATAAACGACATCCCATTTATTCCTCTTGTCAATTATGGCTCCTTTTTTTAACCATACAACGCATGCTTGATTAGCCTGGGAAGTGCAGACCAGCCAAGCATTATTGTAGAAACACTGGGTAAAAATACTGGGTCCATGACAGCAACATGTTCAGTCAACTACTAAGATTAGTCGTGGCATAAATACTTGTCCATTATCTGTTGAACAGAAACTCTAATAGCCAATATATTAAAAAAAAAATTAAATTATGCTATCAAAACCTGTTACTTGTACGGATGTTTTGGATGCCACCACTGACAAATTTTTGACAAAACATGTTTATAGTTGATGCTAAGGAACCCAAAGTCTTTTTCATGAACAATACTGTTAATCATGCTTATATTTTGTTCAATTAATGCCCTAAATGTGTCTGTTAAAGACACATCATGCCCTGAAACAACTACCAGCAACATTGTTCATAGAAGGGCAACTCATGCCCCAAAACACCTGCCTACGACAGTTACCAGGAACATTGTTCAAATAAGGCACCTGGAGCCCTAAAACAACCATCTAAGCCGTCTCCAACATCATACTTCTTGCATCAAACAACTTGCATCACTAAGCTTTAAGTAGTAACATCTGCTAGTGTCTTGATGTTAGTCTTTGACATTATTTAAATGCCAACGGTAACTAGCTGCATAAACAAGACACCAGCATAACTACTCCAAACAAAGCCATTTACTCTTGGGCCAGCCAGAGTTTCCAATAGGCCATACCCAAAACCTCATCGAAAGAAATAATTGACGGGTACACAGGATCATTAGGCCATAAAATGTTTCTTGATGGATGACCCTTTCCAAATTTGTCAAGTCCACCGTATGAACCATAAAATGCTGGCTAGCCAATTGGATAAAAATTCTGGTCACCACTTTCCAACAACAAAGCAAACTAGAGTATGTTGCACTAAGGCACTAATGCAACAGTAAGTATCTGATTTATTAATATTGTTTAAAGCAGACTATTTTCAACCACAAAAATTAACTGAAAGGAGTTAACAGAAACAGAACCAAAAGAGATTAAGAAGTTTTGAATTATAATGCTGATCACAAGTAATAAGTAGAAACTTGGATTGAGATTTCAATGGACATTTTCTTATATGGAAGCTTGGATCTCATCTGAAGCCACTGCAGTTCCATTGGGCGCATCTTCTGGATGCAGTTGAGCAGAAACCTCATCTATAGCAGAATTTAGCTGTGCAATCTTGTCAGCAAGCACTTGGCGGGTTTTCTGTTAACATAACATGAAAACCAAAGAAATTTCAATGCAAATAATGAGCAAGATACAAAAAAAAAGAAAAGAAAAAAGAAGCTAATGTGCAGGAGCATAATACATGGCTTTAGGCTTGATTTTGTTAAAAAGTACGACCAGTCTAGATGCCTTTCAGAAATTCTACTCCTAAAAGCCTTCTATATTGTTTGACAATCAACAGACTTTTTCGCACAAGCATGCAAATTCTTGGATGTAATGCTAATAACCTAAAGAAAGTGGGATAGCCAACTTATTTCTCTTCCTCTAGCCACAATATCAACGAAATACCCATTAAAAATTTCAAATTGAACTTAGATAACACAATACAGGTCACTAAGCATGATTTAAATGGATGATAAATGAGATAACAAATTCCCACCTCCAAAGCTTTCTCCTCATCATATATGAACTTTGGTAGCTTCCTCATCAAATCTTTTCTGTCTGCTCCAGCTAATGCCTTGCTAATCTGAAATACAAGTAAACATCAATCAGATACATAATGTGTCATTTTTTGCACGTGTTACAACCACCTCATGTAAGGTGCAGCCTACAAGAAATATTCTACTGGAAAAAAGAAAACCAATGGTAAATAATCCATAATAATATATTAGTGCACCATGTAGTGCTTCTTACAAGACAATCAAATAACTTGTTATTTGAAACCTTATTGAAAGAAACAATCTGCAGTATGGGCAGATTAAAAAGCACAAAAAAAACATGTCATGTCTGGTTGTAGTCAAGCTAGCAAGTCTCACAATACTAAATAGTCTTGAAGAAAACACACGCCATCCATCTCAATGAATAATTTAAAGAAACACAAGTACAATATATATATAGCAAATTGAACTATAGCATATCACATTAGTCGTTGAGCAGTACCTGTGGAGCATATACACAACCCAATGTTCCAGCTACTATTCCTCCCAATATGAAACCGCCAATGAAGATACCTGCACCACTTGATCCACCACGCTCACCACTGTCCTTGCACATGAGAGGAAAAAAAGAAGAAAAATCACAGTTGAAAGAGAGATATGGTGGTGGGTGGGTGTGAATCAAAGACCCCTCTTGGGGATGTCGAGTAAAAAGTAATGAATATGATACAACAAGTATATAAAATTTACAAAACTGATAGTAGAGAAGCGGCAAAAAGAAGAGGACTAATTGACTATCCAACTGATTTCGGAGATACATTTAGGTTTTCCGACTTGAATTTGGACTCTTAATGGTAGGCAGTGGCTATTGGAAAACATATATACAAAAGCAGTTCTGAAATGGAAGTAAAACAAAATTATAGTGGAGAAAGAGGAAAAAGAGCACATATAAAATCCAACCATGTGTGATTCTATCAGTGTCTTTACAACAGATGATGTAGAGTCCAACAAATTACAACAACACCATACCTTGCTTGAATTGTTAGTGACTTTTTATGTGTTGTTGGTTTTCCTTTACTAGAGAGATTACCAGGTCTAACGCATATTAGGCATTGGTCTTTTGGCTTCAAAGAAGTGCCTGGAATTTCATAATAACTAATGATTAGAAAAAGCAGGGAAACCAATGAACAAAACAGTATTACCCATCAAAGTGAAGTGGTAATGCTGGATAGGAAAAAGAAGAGAAATGCATATCAAAATTGAGATCCATCATGAATTAGGTATCTTCAAATGCAATAATAATTCGTAAATAAGAGCACAAAGTGCCTTACTAAGTAACCTGAACAGCAAAGCATATCATCTAGAAACATAAAGCAAATTAAAAAATATTTCCAGTTCAGTATTAGCAATAATTAGAAGTTAATCAGGTAATGCCCTCCATTATATCAATAGATTGAAATGGCTAAAAAAATTGTTTGCTATATCATCAGACTCCATTATAAATTAAAATTTCGAGAAAATTGACACAAAATGAAATTACATCACCAGTTCTTCCAAAATTAACATGATATTTTGGATCTTTCACATTTCAAACTTTCCTTTAAAATCCAGTTCTCAAAGGCCATAACTTGGTGCATAAAAATCCAATCTTTAATTCCTTAATAAAACTCCTATGAAGAAATGCAGTAAGAACGAAAGCCTATATGCTAAAAATTAGCAAACAAAGGAGGAAAAAAAATAAAAAAAGGAATTTTCTTTTCATTTCTTGAATATTTATCTCAATCAAATAAAGCTTACAAAAACTAAATCAGCAGACAGAATCCACATAATCAGAGGAAAAAAATTACCAGCAGATAAAAAGTGAGCTTGGGGAGTTGTAATTGAAAGAAGAGAAGTTGAGAGAGCAGTCATTTCTTGGACTTTCTTTAGTTTGAGTAATCAAAAAAGGAGAAATGGCACTAAAAAATGGTTGCTTTGTACTTAATTATGTGTCCTCGATAATATCGAGCTCATTGTTTTATTTACGATTGATACTGGTCTGTGATCTTTCGTCTAGGCTGCGGAGATGAACTTGGGCTGCATTAGCCCATCATTTGAGACTACTCAATCAGCTAGTATTAAAGAAGCCCAAGAAAACCACTCTTAAGACTTTAATTCACTTTTTTTGGGTTTACGCAATTACTGAAGTTCCGCGTAAAGAAATCAAAATCATGTTTGGGTTAGATTTTAAAAGATTACTCAAATCTTACACATTGAATTGATCATACGAATCTGCCTGGTAAAAGGGTTTTTATTGCTGAAGATATTATAATTATAAGAAATACTGAAAGGAATGTGGAAAATATGATTTCTCATGTATCATTTCACTGTGCACTTCTACAATCATTATTTTTCTTTGGTCATTCAATTTTTTTCACCTCAATTAAGCTCTTTTATGGCTCAATTAATGGTGAATTGGCTCTTATTTGTGCACAAGGATAGGATTGAAAGATGAAGGACCGTAATGGATTCATTTTGAGTGGTGATAGTTGCACACTCTAAAAATTTTATAGCAAAATCAAAAGGAGTGGAAGGATAATAGGCTTGGGAGAAGTTCACCAAAACCCCTAAGACTAGTTATAAAAGTAATGGTAGCTCATTCCTACACTAAATTATAGGAAAGACAATTATGAAGACTCTCTCCATGGTGATATTAATATCATAATAAAATCTTTAATAAGCCTAGAATTCACCTACCTTTAAAAAACTCAAACATGTTCTAGATAATCTCAGGATAAAGCCTATTATTTGGTCTATGACATAAACAACCATATCTCCCTTGTATTTATTATGTTGTGTGAAAGTAATTTTTTTAATAGCTTTATTATTTATAAAAAAAAAATGCAAAAGCTCTGGATAATTTTTTTTGTTACTTGAACATTCACAATCATTAAGGCTATAAAATGAAAGTCCTTAGTGCAACAACAACACAAGCAAACTATTAAAGCATTCAATTGAGTTAGATAATCACTTCAGCTCTTTGTTGTTTGCTCGAATAACAAAGTCATGATATTTTATTTTTCATTCATCAAATTCTTGCATTTTATCTAAGCTATATTGTAATTACTAATTAGACTTTTTAATATAAAGATCAAAATTTTCCTTCTTTTTTCAATTTAAAACCCATCACTTATAAACGAATCAACACCACCCTCCTTTAAAGAGGTAATAGTACAAACAAAAAGCAATATTTTTGGGTATGTGATACTCTAACCAAGTTGAGTATGTATCAAACCAAGCCGAATTAAACTATTGTAATTTTGATATATTCCTAAATTGTTTTTGAGGAAAATCAAAGTGTGAAGGTTGACAATGATCCTTTTGTAGATATGCTCTTCAGTTTGCATCCCTAACATTTACATGGTATTCATAAATTTGTCTTTTTAGGTAGGGTTAACAAGGAAAGTATTGGGGTTAATTTCAATATGATTTTTTTTTAACTTGATTAAGTTACGTAACATTAATCTTCTAATGACTCTCCATCCTTAAGGGAATTACATTTGAAATACTTGTCTAGTGACTTGTTAATTCAATTGATGAATCTGTTGTTGTTTTTTTTAAATCATCATCATTAGTGTCTATATAACAATTAAAACAACTACACAAAAATTTACTGTTGAACAAAAGTGAGTTAAGTTACACAATAATTATTAGGATATTATATGGATTCAATTCAACTATCAAACATTCCCAATCATATTTAATTATAAAGTAACAAACACTTATTCTATATACATATATATTCAACTGTGTCGACCTTATATATTTACCTATGTACAATTTGTTTTATTTGATGAAAATAAGGTAAATCTTAAATCAAAATTATATACCAACTACGTGTTAAGCATTAAGTTGTTTTCATCTAATGTGATGAAATATATTGCATGAAGGGTTTGTTCATATAGAAAATGATGATAATTAATATTTTACTCCAATATTTTTACACTAGATTTCCTATTCAATAGTATTTTTTTTATAAGAAATTAGTAGCAATGTAAACTAAAATATATAACTAATATTTTTTAGATCATTAATAATGTTTTTTTTTTTGTCATAACTCATTTTTGGGTTCTTCCTCAAAATTTGTTTTTCCCTTCAAAATAAAAATAAAAAAACAAAAGCAATAATAACAAGAAGATTAACAATTTGGCAAAAGTAGGCTGAAAAAGGTTTCATATATGTAGAAGAATCAAGCTGAAATTTTGAATAGAACTATGAGCCTAATCATACCGCATTGTACCCAAGACTAAATAGACAATACAAATTCAAAGTCAAACTAAATAATTATTAGATGAATTTGCATAAAAAAAATTAAGCTCATGGACTTAATTGGATTTTTAATCGCCAATTTGATTTAATCATGAGCAAATTAAAAGTTTAGTTATGTTTAAGAATTAATTTGAGTCAAATTAAAAGATTTAATTAGGTGTAAGGACTTAATTATATTTTTAATAGGTCAAATTAATTTTATTATGGACTTAATTGGTGAAAAATTAAGTTTGGGAGTCTAATTTGAGTTTAATCGAGAATATCATAATTTTAGAGGATAAAACTTTATTTTTATGAGTCAATTGATTGAAATCATTGACAAAAATACAAGAAAATTAAAGTTTATGATCAATTAATAGTTAAATTGAAAAGATTCATAACCAATGATCTTTTCAAAAAAAGATGCTAAATTTCAAGAACTCAATTTGTTTGAAAACATGGATGAAATTGAAGTAAATTGAAAGTTTAATGGTCAATTAAAGATTAATGTTCATAAATCCAAAACCAATGACCAAAATAAAAAAGGCACTGAAATTAGGGTTAGTATTGGAGTTCGGCAAGGGTAAAATCAAATAAAATCAAAAGTTTGAGGTCAATTAGGAATGCAATTAAAAGAAATAAAAAACCAAAGGACTATATTGAGTTTTAGTTAAATCCCTAATTATAACCCTAAAAAAATAAAAACAACACCATTTCACTTAAATGAAATGATGCGTTTTGACCAAAACGCAATATTTTATTTAAGTGAATCAATGTCATTTTGACCAACATAGAAAAAAAAAAAACAGAGAGAGATGCTAGATGACTTGTCTACTGACACAATCAAAATATTGATGTCTTATTCCAAATACAGGAGTGTCGTAATAAATAACTTGGCAAAACCATGGTCGAACCACAAGAAAATTAACTATATAAATTACAAATAATAATAATAATAATAATAATAATAATAAGTTAAAGAGGACTTTGAGATGTAAGATTAATGTGAGGATTTAACAATGATAAAAACAAACGTCAAGGTTAGAGAATCCACTAATAGTATTAGAAATAAGTATAGTATAAACTCTTTTTATTAATCAACTGGAAACTACACATAAAGGAGGTTCCAATCAGATGATTTATCCTTAATAGTTCATTATAAATTTTTAACATGATCATATCTCATCGCCTTCTTGTTGCCGCCGTTGGTGGGGATGACTACTGTTCCCAAAAAGATAAATAAATGCACACATATGCATATGCGCAAATGTTCAATTTCCTTAAGAATATAGTATCAACTGTGAAATAAAATGGTTGGGGAGAATCCCGTTAAAAAGGCTTGTAAATTAACCTTTACTTATATCTTAATTAGTATCTAATTCTTTCAACAATCTTGGATTGCATTATAGAGATAATTAACTTTAGGAGCATTAACGTGATTTCATGCATGTATTCTTGCAGGGTAAAGTATCATTGGTTTCGCAGTCAGGGGTGCATCAACGGCGCATCTTCATACTTGTGCTGGCAGCATTTCATGTTATCTATAGTGTAGTGATTATTGCTCTGGCAAAGGCTAAAGTATGCCCTGCTTTTTCTTTTCTTTTTTTTTTTTATGGGAAAAAGGATAAACATGGCTTTCAAGTATTATCATGTTCTCGAATATGAAAATAATTGGGGCTATGCTAGCCCTTTCCTTTGGAATCTTGATTGCAAAAATGATGGGGCTAAAAAGGGCTGTGAATGACTCGAACAGATGAAGAGATGGAAATCTTGGGAATTGGAGACAACATCTCTAGAGTATCAATTTACTAATGGTAATTGACACTAACATAATTATGTTTGAAAAAAAAAAAATGGTATTGAAGTAGTAACGTTTTGGCTCTTGTGGTGCTTGAATTAGACCCTTCAAGGTTTAGGTTCACTTGTCAAACTTCATTTGTTAAGCGGCACACCGGGTTATCTGCAACGCCTGGTCTTAGATGGATTGTAAGACCTTTTCTTTTTATTTACTCTTCATTATTACCATAATTGTTTTGAAAAAGAAAAAAAAAACAATGATTAGGTCCAATTTCTCACAAAAAGTTAATGTTTTTCAGGTGGCCTTTTTGAGGCAATTTTTTGCTTCAGTAACAAAGGTTGATTACCTTACATTGCGACATGGATTCATCAATGTAAGCTTGTGTGTCTTTATCAATCATTTTCCTCTAAAACACCATACCAGGTGCAAGAAAAAGTTCGAGTGACTTTTGAGCAAGGCTCAGGTTTTTTGGACAGGGGAGGCTGAACCCAGAAAACAAATTGCGCTTGACTTATTATGTGTAAATTAACCAGACGAAAAACAAATTGCAGGCTCATTTTGCACCAAACAGCAAATTCAACTTCCACGAGTACATCAAAAGATCAATGGAGGATGACTTCAAGGTTGTCGTTGGTATTAGGTTGGCCTCACTCCCTTTTCGTCTGTCTGAGTGGATCATTAGGGAGTGGCTTAATTCCATGTTAATCTGCGACTTCCTGTCTGTCAATGTTGTTAATTCTGCAGCATTCCATTGTGGATATGCTCTATCATATTCCAGCTTCTAAATGTTTATGGTAATTTTGATTTTCATTACAGCAATAATATTTAATTTGAAGCCAGAAAACATCTTTACTGGCTGACAACCATTTTGATTTGCTCTTGCTTGTGTAGGATGGTATACATTTACATGGTCACCATTTGTACCGCTAGCAGTAAGATGATCTACTTAATTAATTCCTAATTCTGTTTAGTATTCTAAACCTTAATTATCATCCTAGTAAATCTCTTTCTTTACGCTCACAGGTAATCCTTATTGTTGGTGCAAAGCTGGAGATTATTATTATGGAAATGGCTCGGGAGATCCAAGATAAAACTGCTGTGGTGAAAGGTGTTCCTGTGGTCGAGCCTAGCAACAAATACTTTTGGTTCAATCGCCCTGATATTATTCTTTTCTTCATACATTTCACCTTGTTCCATGTAATCTCTACACTCGATAATCTCTCAAGGCTTGATCTAGACATCGGATATACTCTTGGGTAAATTTTTAAAAAATAATCAACCAAAAACATGAGTCTATCCTAGTAGGCCTACATGCTTGGCGTTTTCTTTTTATAGGCTAGGCACTAGGCCACATAGCCAGGCATTGGCTACTAGAAAATTAGAAAAAATCAATGAAAACATCAGCAATTTCTTTGTAGTTTACTGATGAAATTTTCAAAGGAAATGGTTTTTTGCAATACTATTTACAGACCAATTAATTTTTTTAAAAAAAACGTTCTGACGTTCCACAAATGAATGTTAATTAATTTTGGAAGAAACATAATTTGCAATACTATATACAGACCAATTGCCTCTTAGTTTCTCCTAATAAATATTCTTGATTGGTGCTCATGTTTCTAATTTTTACAGAATGCACATTCCAGACGGCATACTTTTTGTGGACATGGGTAATTCAAGTCAATCTAAACTATACTTTATTTTCTTTTCATGTCCACTTTGTATTTTTGTATAATTGCTTTAATTTCTTATGACCAAAAACTTCTTCGATGCAGTATGAATTCGGATTGAAATCATGCTTCCATGACAATTTGTTAGAAATGCTTGCAAGAGTTGTCCTTGCCATTATCCTTCAATTTTTATGTAGCTATGTCACCTTCCCTCTCTATGCCTTGGTAACTCAAGCAAGCAACATGTCCAAAGATCACAAATAGTTGATTAGCATTAAGTGTTGCCACCAAATTCAAAGATGTTGGCGAATGTTGTTTTTTGTTTTTGTTTTTTTGAACAATTGGCAGATGGGTTCTCACATGAAGAAAGCAATATTTGAAGAGCAAACATCGAAAGCAATAAAGAAATGGCAAAAGTCAGCAAAGGAAAGGAGAAGGTTAAAAAACAAGGCAGTGGCAGATGGTTCATCAAATGGGTTCTCAGTGATGAGTGCAGATCATCAGAGTGGTACCCCAAGCAGGGGCACATAACCATTGCACTTGCTTCACAAGTTCAAACACAACTCTACAGACATTGAAGGTGGTTTAAGTACTTGTACTTCTCCTAGGTCCTGCTATTCTGAAACTGAGTTGTCTGAAATTGAAGGGGCAGCACCCTCTAGTGATGATTATGAATTGAGAAGGCAAAACAATCCTAAAAGACTAGAAGAAAGTCGTAGTGCTGATTTCTCTTTTGCCATGCCTTGAAAAGATTGAGGCAGCTGGCTCTAGATATATATAAATGGGTTTTGCAACTTAAATTAAGTCATGTTAGCCATTTAGTTTGTCGATTCTACTACGTAATACAGCCGGTAGATAGACCAGCCTTGTTAGAGGAGTGGGGGATAAATTATTAGCTAGGAAAAAATTTGATCTTGAGTTTGAATATTTTTTATGTACTATAATACAATGAAGAAACACGTAACAATGTTTGGTAGAGAGCAGTTCGTTAGCATTTGTGTCAAGTGAATTCGATTTCTTTGATTGTACGGTGTGGGGTGCTCTGTTTTCCTGGTTTCTAACCCCAAAAAGGATAGCGTACTGTTCCATTTCAAATGTGACATGCTCTGCTTTTCTCTGGGACGAGCTGATGTGTAAGAGATTAAAACAAGAAAAATAATTTGCTATCTAATTTTCCAGTAATTAGAAATTCTAATTAGTGCAAGGAAAATCATCACTATTGTTCACGTGCTGCTGTTGGCTGGAAGCAATCTCTATTGCTGCTCCCGTTGCTGAAACCAGTGCTGTTGTTCATGATTGTTGCTACTGGTGAGGACAATCACTACTGCTGCTGCTGAGGAACTGTTCACAGTGCTGGAAAGAGAATCTTCCACTGCTGCTCACGGCTGAAGATGAGAGACACTGGATGCTGCTGGAAGGAGGATCTTCCACTGCTGCTGTGAGGAGAAGCTACTGCTGGACTGAAAGGAGCTGCTGGTCTGCTGCTCACAGTGCTGCTTCCCTGACTGAGAAGAGAATCCTGCTGCTTGTTCACGGTGGAACCAGAGCTGCTGATGAAGCTGGTCACGTTGCAAGGAGCTATTGGAATTTGTTGCTGATGGCATGACTGAAACTCACGTTGTTGAAACCAGCGCGGCTGCTGTGAGGAGAAGCTCTTCTCTTCCTCCCTCCAGTTACGACTTTCACTTTTGCTGCCCCATTTTTTGCTCAATCAAAATGATAATCCCCAAACTATCAAAAATATTGCCAATCTCTTTCCTCCGTTGGTTAGGAGTTAGTTTTTCTTTTCTTTTTTTTCCCCAAACACAACTATTTGGACTCGGGACTTGTATGCTTGAGCTCTATGAATTAGCCAGTCAGAAGGTCATAACCCAACGCATGTTTGCCACTTTGCATTAGAAACCAGAGAAGCATCAGAACACGCTCTGCTTAATCATACCTAGCTTCAGCTTGGACACTTCAGCTTATGTATGGCGAAGTGATCGATCTACGACGACTAAGATGATAATCCCACGTAATTGATCCTAATATAGGACAAGGGTTTCTTTTCTTTTTGGCCCTTCTCTTCATGCAAGAAGTAAGAAGCAACTTAACCAACACATAAACCCTGACAAACAGCACAATCAAAGAGGGTTTTCTCGTTTGGAAGAGAATAAGAGAGCAATACTGTAGAGGATATTTATGAATGACATAGTATTGGCAGATATTGATCTGATATGATCCTTCTTCCCTTATGATCCTTCTTCCCTTTTCTTTCATGATTCTTCTTCCTTTACTGTCATGATTCTTCTTCCTTTTATGAGTTGATTCCAGCATTATTCTTAGGAGAAATATCAGGGATGTAGCTAGAATCATTCTTGTAATCAATGCACTTCGTGTATATATATGTGATGGAATGTAATACAGAAAATATAAAATATAATACAATCTTTCTCTGTCATTCTTTCTGAGTCTTCTTTTCTTCACATAGATATGCAACTAGCAAATGCTAGCTATTGTTAAACGGAGAGGAAGAAGGACTCTTGGCGTGGTTTAATATTGTACCATCTAGTCTCCATATATATATATATATATATAGACACACCATCAACCCAAGTTTTACTTCCTTGATTAGGTCTAAACCGAACAACCTACCGAGAAAGAACCCATGACAACGTTCATAGGAGTGTCCTGAAACAGTAGCAGCCTCACCACTTGCATTAGTCTCTTCTCGTGTTTCTAATGTGCGGAGATGCTTTCTGGAGAACACTTGTTTTACTATAAAAAATGACCATTGACAATTCATCAATCTCTTGATGGGTTTTCTTAGCCATTTGTCCATCAAACTTCTTTTTTAATACAACTGTGACAATCCCCCCCCCCCCCCCCAACCCATGTACTTAGATATTTAAATAAACAAATAAAAATTGGAAAGGCTGCCTGTGTTCATGGATTGGAAGGGTGTAATTATTTAAATATCTAAGATGTCCTTTGTATATAGGTGGGGGGTAATTGTCGCAGCCTTTCCATTTTTCTTACGCACAAGATTGATGGCCCGTGCGTGACGCCGTAGACCAAACTAATTTCCTTTTTAACCTTGAAAAACAAATCATGAGAAGGTAGTGTTTGTTAAGACGACAGAAGAATAGTCAATAATAGCAACAAACAAATAAATAAAAATTTATCCGGGATGAAGATAGGTTAAAACACGAAATATGTTATCTGACCATAAAATTAGGATAATTATATAAAAGAAAGGTAACGATAAAAATAACATAGAAAAAAAATTGAAATCAACTTAGTCAAATTTTTTAAACTCATGATTCAAAAAGTTAACAAAGTTTTAACCAATAAAATATTAATGGATGAAATTAAAAAAGAAAGTTCCAATAAAAAAAATCAAAAACAAATAAATAGCAATAAGAATAATAAGAACCAAATCTAACATAAAACAAAATGAACTGAAATATTGATTGATGCAATTGAAAAAATTATCCAATTAAAAGAATGATATAAAATATTGAATGATACAATTTAAAAGATAATTTAATTAAGAGAATAATTAAAAAAATCAAAATCAAAAGAGCAAGGATCAAATCTAGAAGGTGAAAAACCAGAAGATGAAATTGAAAGAAAATTTCAATTCCATAGATAATCTAAAATTAAAAAAATAGTAAAAAAAAGAATAAATACCAAAGAAAAAAAATTTAAAAGAACATTGGGAAAGCATGCAAGGGTTAGCTCTGGAATTAAGAAGGAGAGGGAAGAAGGAAAAAAAGAAAAAAAGGGTCACCAACGCAAAACCCGTTATATTTTTCCCACACACACATCATCTAGGAATGGAGGTGACGTTGTGAGGATTGCAATGTTGTTGTTGAAGCTGAAGTACCATTGTCGTACACGTCGTTTGAATCTCGCGGAAGAGTCCACACGCGCTCACGTTCATACCATGCGCAACCACCTTTTTCAAATTAAATAATATTTAATTAATGCAAAAATAAGAAACTACCTCTTATCAAACTTGATAATTGCTATAAAAAACTAGAAAGACAAAAAAAAACCCTTGACTCGAAGGCAAAGAAAATTGCCGTGTAAGGGTTTTGTGGTAATTTTATTGTGCAACTAAAATCAAAAGGTCAAAATTACTCTTACCCATTAGTGCATATGTTTTGGTATTTAAGGGCATATTAGTCATTCTAATGTTCAATAAATGACAAAAGACTATTAGACCTCATTCACAATGATATTTGTGCTATATTTGTAGGGGTAAAATTATCTTTTCATTATTCCAACCCACAATAACAATAAGTCTATGTATACCATAATAAATGCATAATAAAATCAAGATATCTTTTTAGTTTCTTTTAATATATATTCACACATACTCCAAAGTCAAACTCGAGTTAGTTAGAACCATTACAAATTTCAATAGAAAACAAATATTGATAAGGATTGTATTTGGTAGATAAAAAAAACCTCATTTTAGTAGGCTAATTATATATTGTTTTTGATTGGATCCCAAACAAACAAAATGCTATCCATTTGGGATGAAAAAGCTTCAAATAATTCTCAAGCAAATATGCATTAAATGGAAAATATCAACAAAAATTGATGGTAGGACCTATTGAGAAACTTTTTTTAAAAGTAATATGTATATAAGAAAAAATATAACAGTGATACAAGGGGCATACCTTAATAAATACAATGAATTTGTATCCAGATTAAAAAGTCATGAAACCTATAAGATTAGGGCAAATAGGCTATAAGAAAGATCAAAAAGCTAAACAACCAAAAGAGATATCAATATCATACTTGTAAAGAGAAAAAAAAAAAGATATTGGAGATTCACCGCCACTCGACTGAGAACATTACCTACAACAAAAGAGCTTACTGAATTGGTTTAAACTCAATTGCAAAGATGCAAGATGACATCGAAAGAAATTGCATAGTTCGCTAGAGCAATGCTTTATAAAAGCAAATTGAACAAAACACAATGAAGTGAGTATATGTCTATATTCAATCAATCAATTTTATTTAATTAAAGAAAAAAAATATTTTGAGAAAATATATATAAAAAAGAACAAAATATAAAAAGACTCTAGATAACCTAATAAAAAAAAAAAAAAAACAAAGATGTATAAAACATACAAAAAAAATGAGCTTAATCTCAAATAAAATGAAAATCAAAGGATAACATATATATATATATATATATATATATATATATATAACCATTAGCTTAAAAGAAAGAAAAAGCAATTATTAGCGAACATCCTTAAGCTAGGTTAATTTTTCAAATTAGGATTCATGAAATTTTAAAATGGGGTTAACCAAGAAGCTCAAATCCAAATTAACTTAATGTTAATGAATGTAATTGAGTGTAAAAAAAAAAATACAAACTAAAAAATTTAGCAAAGTAAAAAAATCCAAATAATAAGGATAAAATCTAATAGGAAAAAAATAATCGATGGAGAAATCGCTAAAAATGTTATACTATAAAACTTATCTTAGATGATATAAACAACAATTAAAAAAACGAGGTCTAAATAAGAAAAATTTTAAAAATCAAATAAAGACAAAATTGAAACAAATTTCAATTTGCATAAGTTGTTTCAAATAACAAAAATATTAACAAAAAAACCAAGGACTAAATAAAAAATTAAATGAGGTTAAAATTGAAGTAAAATTTGATTTTCATAAGTTATTTGAAATAAAATAAATATCAACAAAAAGATCTGAAAAAAAAAAAATAAAAAAAGATAAACTAAGAGGCTGGTTTGAAAAATTACAAAGCAAAGTGCAAGAATCAAGGAAGAGATAGGAGGAAAAAAATGTTGGTTGAAGCCAAATCAAAGCTTTGTTTTATACACGCGCCACCTCAACATGGAGGAGACATCGAGACAAATCTAATGACAACTTAGAATGGCATTTGTAGTTGCCGAAATCAGCCGCACACTTCGTCCAAAGGCGATAGAGCGGTTGACACATCAACGTGTGCCCAACACATGCTAATATATATATTTTTTTAACTCCTTTTAATTTATTAATAGACAAAAATCACTTTACCCAATAACATATATATATATATATGTGTATATATATATATGTGTAACTAATAATACAGTAACAAAAATATTATCAATCTAAGACATGTAAAAAACTAAAACCTAAAGGCAAGGAAGTATTTTCACTATGCAAATACAAAGGATAAAATACAAACACCCCTTCTAGCTGGTCAAAGGTTTTTTTATTTATAAAACTAGATTGATAATTTTACTATGCAATCTATAAATAAAAATATAACTCTACCCCAAAATGATACTGAACAATGCATTAATTTTAAGGTATTCAAGATAATTTATAGTTCAATTTTAAAGGCAAATATCCATCTGTCCTGTATCAATTTAAAAATGCCAAAACATGTTCATTGAAAAGATTTATGCCTACGTTTTTTAGACAAAGTTTTTTTTTTTTTTTTTCATGGGTGAAAAACGGACGGAAGAATTAACTATTCTCATCCAAAGGTGGAATGTGCCTTGGGAATTCCTCATGTTTTTTAGTTTTATTTATAATTTATAATAATTAAAGCCAACTTGGAGACAGAGCAACAAAAGCAACGGGCTTTTAGTCTTTTGAACAATGTCTGAACAAAGTCCTGACAAAAAATAGTCAAAGGATGGGGACCACCCAAAAGTCCTGGTAAGAAATGAGAGGCACCAATTACCATCACCAAACTCCGTGAAATAGACGATGCAACAAGAAATGAAGTGACCAAACTCCGTGAAATAGACGATGCAACAAGAAATGAAGTGATGATGTCATTAATCCTAACAAACAGTTCATAATTTTTATTAATATGATGCATGTATTTTTGTGGAAAATATATTTAATTTTATGTTTCTTCTCAATTCCTTTTATATTTTCGGCACTAATAAATCAAAAATTCAAGAGCATTAATAAATGCACAGAAAAACAATAAATTAATATTTTTAATAGTTAAAACACATTTTTAAAATTATTTTGAAATATAATATAAACGTGTATTCATGATCAATTAGACATATGGGTAAGCTGTATGTTTCTTATTATGATCTCTTCCTTGAAGTTTAAGAGCTTGTTTGATAGCATGGTTATGGTTGTATTTTAAATAATTTTTCGTGTTAAAATATATATCAATAATTTTTTTTACAAAAATTATTTTTGACATCAATACATCAAAATAATTTGAAAACACTAAAAACGTATTAATTTGAAATTAATAAAAAAATAATTTTTTTAAAATTTTTTCAAAAGTATTTTTAAAACGTAGAAACAAATAGACTCTAAAGATGATGGCAAAGAATACACACGAAAAAAGGATTTAGTTGTAAATAGTTTATTGATTGTGCTCTTGCAACTTGTATCTATTTTTTTTTTTCAGAATATAAGAAAATAATATCTAGATAATCAGAATTTTTTAGGCATTGTTGTATTACAATTCAAATTTAAAAAAATCTCAATTTGATTTTGTTTTCTTATCTTGGATTTTAAATTAAATTATATGTGAGTTACTTTGATGTGATCTTATCAACTAGAAAGATCCCAAGAAAAAAAAAATTAAAGACAAAAAAAAATGCTCATCCCAATTAAACCCCTTAAAACCACAGCTCGAGTTATGAGCTTCACTTGATAGAATTATTTTCTTAATTTTTTTATGATAAAAGATACAAAAACTAATTCACAATAAATTTAATATTAAATAAATAAAAATCAATATTAAAGAATAAACTTGAACCAAAAACTCGTAGATAAAAAAAACAAAAAACCCAATAACTAGTAAAAAAAAACCATGGGTTTCTTATAAAAGAAACCTAGGTGTATGGGCATGAGAGAGGCGCGCGCCCATTCTTTTTTTAATTAAAATATTTTAAAAATAAATATAAACTACAAGTGTTCTATGGTTTATGAAATAATTTTTTTTTAACTCCCACCGCAAAAAATTGTTATAAAAAGATTAATAAAGTTAAAAGAAAAATATAATAACATTGTTCCCTGGTAATATAATCAATTAAATGAAACCATATATTTTAGTTGTATTTATAATTATAATAATAATAATAATAATAAAATAAGTCCCAAAATATCAAAACTCAAATTTTATCTCATTTTTGAAAAAAAATTATTAGGCAAACGGATGTTAAATGGATAAAAATGAAGGGGAAAAAGAGAGGATAAAAAACTATAATGCGATTGGACAAGGAGCACCTTCTTTGTAATTATAATTTCCTTTTTACCGCCTCAAACTGAGGACGTTATCTTTATATATTTAAAACTGACCAGAGTAGTCTTTATAAAAAAAACTCCAAATGGAAAGTAGCAGAAAACTCCAAATGGAAAGTAGCAGAGGGAATACCAAACAGGACTGATTCTCTGTGGCCTGTTCTTCTTTTGTTTATTAGGTTCCTCTGATCTCCAAAGGTAAATACAACCTTGTTTCTTTGAACTCGCTTGCCTGCGTTGACCCTCTCTTCTCGTCTCTTCATCCTTCCTTTCTCCCTCTCTCTCTCTTAACATAAACTTCCATTTTTTTTCATTTCAGACCAAACAACCCCTTCATTTTTATCACTCATTCATCTCTGCTCTGTTTCCTCTGTGTTTGTTTTAATAGGATGAAAGCGCCGCTGGGTCTGTCTTTAACGGGTGTTTTTGGAGGTGTAGTGGTTAAGGCAGCCGAAAGTAGTGCTACGACAAGGAAGCTTGATCAAACACCAACATGGGCTGTTGCTAGTGTTTGTGCTGTTATTATCATCATTTCTATTCTCTTGGAAAAAATTCTTCACAAAGTTGGAACAGTAAGCTTTTATATGTCTGCGTAAATGTTGTCTGTAATGCTTTTCTTTAATTTTTTACGAGTTTCTTGGTGCTCTTCGACTGTTTAGTGGATACTGATATCACCAGATTATTTAGTTTCTTCCTTTTTTTTTTTAAAAAAAAAACTCGGCTACAATTCTTCTTTATTCTTGTTGTATGGGGGGTTTAAACGATCTATGCCATGTCTGTTTTTAATTATGTAGAAAAGAACTGACAACTCGAAGTCATAGAAAAAAACTTATCTCTCTCTCTCTGGTGGCCTTTTTTTTTTTTTTTTTTTGCTGCTTAAATTTCGTTGAATTTCCCTTTACTGCAATGAGAAAAATGATTTTTTTTTTTTCGCTTTGCTTTATCCTTGTTTCCTCTAATGTTATCTTTACTTGGTTAAAAGAATTGTCTTTTTTTTTCCCTTTCAATTTTGGGATTTGTTCTTTGAGTCTCGCTAATTTTCCAATTTTTTATTTTATTTTCAATTCAGTGGTTTACAGAAAAGCACAAGCAAGCTTTGTTTGAAGCCTTGGAGAAGGTTAAAGCTGGTAAAGAACCAAGCTTTCTATTTCACTAGTACTAAGGATCATGATTCTCTCCTTTGGCCTTGACTTTTTGCTTAATGTTTTTTTATGTGCTCCTTTAGTGGGAATGTAATTAGGAAATTCAGAGTTTGAAATGATTATTGCAGAGCTGATGATTCTAGGGTTCATTTCACTGCTCCTGACTTTTGGGCAGAATCACATTGCAAAAATCTGTGTTCCCCAAGATGTTGTAGGCACCATGTTGCCTTGTAAGAAAGGTGTAACTGATAAAAGTAGCAGCACCAAAGGGGAAGAGGAACCTGGACGGAGACTTTTGTGGTTTGATCGTAGATTTCTAGCTGGTGCTAAGAGCGCAGTAAAATGCAAGGATGTAAGTGCATATGCTGCAAAACTTGTTGTTTGTTGAAAATTTAAGATCTTCTATTGGCTTTAGATAAAGTCTATCGATGAAAGTTTTTGTCATGACTACTAGCATGCAAGATTTGGCCGCGGTAAATGCATCAGTAATGGCCTTGCATTGTATAAAAGAAGCTGAACAGTGTTTGAATGACAACCATTTAAAGCATTATTTTACTGGAAACAAATCCAAAGAATGCTTTCTAGTGGAAGGTGGGGGAGTAGGTATGGGCATGCTAAGGCTAAATTACATGATATTTGATGCTTTTATATGTATTTTCATTAAGCCAACTAGTTTAGTTGCATGCTTAGAAGTTTCAGAAAAATCCCACATGTTTTTGGAATGAACTCGTTGTTTTGTTGTCAAGAATATACTGTGAGCTGTGAAATGCATTTTCATTCTTTAAAAACTGATTCACATAAGCTAATTGGTTGATACTTGATGGATACTGATAGGTGTAAACATGGTATGACACGCCTTAGATGTGACCCATCAATTTTCATCTTGAGTTTTCTCAGTTACTGTCACAATTTGGACTACGACAATACAGAACTAACATTGAAGCAACAAAGTGATAATATGAGGAAAGAATGTTATCACATTCTGGTGTTTAATGAGATTGATAATCGATGCTGTTGGGTATAATGCAGAACTAACATTGAATAGGCATTCTGGAACTAATTTTCTTAGGACATGCCAAATTCGATTGAAAACATAGTACATTCTATTGTGGGATCTTGAATTAATCTGAAGTAATGGAAGAAACTGCTAGCTGCTTAAGGATATTTCTTCCTGGTATTGAAATTTAATGTTATCCATCACATTTGGGCTTCCTCAAGAGAGCTCATAATAAGTTGTGAGAACATAAACCTATGTTTATCCAAGTCTAAAGATCCTTATTTTCCTTTTATGAAATATTTTATGGTACATTACTTCATGCTTTTGAACAGTATCTTCAAGTGTTGTAACTAGATAATCATTCCACAAGTTAGTGCCATAAGTGATTTTCTTGTTGCTGCTTTACAGTAATTAATTTTTATACCAACATTTATTACTCACATTGATTTGGTAGGATATTAAAATTTGTCTTCATTACTGTATGAGAGGATAACATTGAATCATATCTTGCTCAAAATGATAACTATTCTGAATTTTTCCTGCAGGGGTACGAACAACTCATATCTGTTGATGGGTTGCATCAATTACACATCCTCATATTCTTTTTAGCATGCTTTCATGTGTTATTTAGTGTTATTACAATGACACTCGGGAGACTAAAGGTATGGAAATGTTCTTTTTCTTACACTTTCCTTTATGCTATGCTATCCATACACTCATCAAATTGCCTGGATTGGTTATGTGCATTACTGGAAAATAAAAAACCTATGGTAATGAATAAACTAGAAATATGTTGTCTAATTTTAGGTAGACAAGCCTGTTGACGAACCTATCTCTGTACCTTACCCTTAATGTGATGCATTGAGTCAAATTCACAGTTGGTAGTAAGCACTTACTTTTTACAGACTCGCGCCTGGAAACGGTGGGAGCTGGAGACTTTGTCCCATGATTATGAGTTCTCAAATGGTATGCTGTCTTATCTTAAAGGCCAGGCTCCCTGTTTATGTTATAGCTTGAACTTTTCTTCATCAAGTCCAAACATTATACTTGAATACCAGGGTTTGTATGCTCAGTTGGATATTATCTTATGCACAGATCCTTCAAGATTCAGGCTTACTCACGAGACATCTTTTGTGAGATCACACACCAGTTTCTGGACTAGAATTCCTTTCTTCTTTTATGTTGTAAGGATTATATCACTTAACTAGCACATTTTTTTTTTGGTGTGTGTGCATGTGGTAGAACAGTATGGTCTAAACTTGTTTGTATCTATTGCAGGGATGCTTTATCCGACAATTTTTCATATCTGTTAGCAGGTCTGACTACTTGACATTGCGCAATGGATTCATCTCAGTGAGTCTTCGTATGGTCAAATTTAATTATTCACTGTTGGATTGCCGCTTTCTATTTTTGACATTGCCATTTTTACGTAGGTCCATTTAGCTCCTGGAAGTAAGTTTAACTTCCAAAAATACATCAAAAGGTCATTGGAAGATGACTTCAAGTTAGTTGTGGGAGTGAGGTAGTAGTTCATTTATCATCTCTCTCTTCTTGTTATATTTCTTTGGTTACACAAGATTTCAAATATATGCATCTTGATTTAAATTGATTTGTTGGCAGTCCTGTTCTGTGGGCATCCTTTGTTATTTTCTTGCTTCTGAATGTTAATGGTAAGTTCCTCTCCCATGGAAATTTTTAGAGCAAATAAGCACTTAAAATTTGAATCTGAAGACAGTTTGATATGTTCGTGTTCCGTTACAGGATTGCAGGCTTTGTTTTGGGCTTCTATAATACCTGTGATTGTAAGAAATCTATTCCCAGTGACCAAGTTTCCAGATCAGAGAAAATATCATTGTTCTGACCATTTATTGTTGCAGATTATCCTAGCAGTTGGCACAAAACTTCAGGCCATTTTGACGATGATGGCTCTTGAAATCACTGACAGACATGCAGTAGTCCAAGGGATGCCTCTTGTTCAAGGCTCGGACAAATACTTCTGGTTTGGTCGGCCTCAGTTGCTTATTCATCTTATCCATTTTGCTTTGTTTCAGGTGCAGTATGGCCGCCTCTGCAAATACTAAACCTTACATTACATATACTTCAAATGGAATGGTTAATTTTAGATTCTTGAATATCAAGATTCTTTGCTTTATTCATATTAATCAACTTTAAGTGTGCTAATTGTCATGTTCTTTATATATTGGTGCTTGCAGAATGCATTCCAGATAACATATTTCCTGTGGATATGGGTAATTGACTGTTTTCAGCAACTCTATTTTGCAATAATGGATTGTCTCCTCCTATTCTCTACTCCATATCTATCCATTGCTCAACATTGATGTTCTATATATGCAGTATTCATTTGGGTTGAACTCTTGTTTCCATGACAATTTTGATCTTGTTATAGCCAAAGTTGCTTTGGGGTAAGCATTGTTTTTCTTTCCCCCATCAATAGATTGCCATTTCCAGTAATAAATCCATCACAAACATGTTATAGAGGCTGTGGAAATTAACAGTATCCTAACTTCAACATGCAGAAGACCATGTTTTGGACATTAGTCTTTATTTCAAATTGAACTGACAGACTGAATTTCCGTGGCCTTGCAGGGTTGGAGCTCTAATTCTGTGCAGTTACATCACACTTCCTCTATTTGCCCTTGTAACTCAGGTACCTTTAAATTTCCAAGAGCTTACAAGACAAGCTCTTCTGTTGGAATGAAGATGATCAAGTAAAATCCTACAAAAGGAAGTTCTAACTTCAAACGGATCATTTGTTCCTAAAGCAAGCCTTTGATCAACCAAAAAAGTTTCTCCTCATTACTAGAAATGATAGCATGGGTTTCAATAATATCATAGCAAAACCTAAAAGATGCTGGCACTAAAGAGTCCTTGTCTCCGAGGACCTATAGCCTTATTCGTAGATAAACTTTGTATCTTAATGTGCTGCTTCTCTCTCCCATCGCTTATTTCTCACGGGTTTTTTTATGGTTTCCCGGATACTAATCTTTATCGGTGGACACTCTCAGATGGGTTCGCATATGAAGAAATCAGTCTTCGACGATCAAACATCCAAGGCTCTGAAGAAGTGGCACATGCTTGTGAAGAAGAGGCATGCGAAAGGAGGAAAGACTCCTTCTCGGACGCTGGGAAGTGTAAGCCCAAGCGTGTCTACTGTCTCTTCCACACATGCATTGCAACGATTCAAAACAACCGGGCACTCAACGCGGTCATCATACACTTACGATGATCAAGACGAGTCCGATTTAGAAGCCGAGGCATTGTCACCCACAACAGCAACAACCAGTTTTATTGTGAGAGTGGATGATGATGATGATGATGATGATGTTACGGAAGTTGATGTGCTGCGCCAAGAAGAGGAAACCAGAAATGAAGACGATTTCTCCTTTGCCAAGCCTGCCCCTCCAAAAGAACCATAGTTTGCATCAACTGCTGCATCATCTTCTTGTACATTAGTTTACGAAAGATCATTGTAGATTCAGATAGAGAAATACAATATCGAATTTATATATTTTTTGGTGTGTATATTCTCTCTTTTCAAAAAATTTCTGGTTTTGAATCTATAATATTTCTTTTTTATAGAATCTTTAATATTTTCTGTTTTATAATACATGATTGGTAAACCCCTACATGGTGGGTTGATAATGATGATTAAAGTTGATGTGAGCTTGATTATTCAATTTGTAAAATTATTATTATCATTGTTTTCTTGTTGGGCCGATGTGACAACCATATCTCATCTAGAAATGTAAGTATGGCCGAAGCATCCTCGTGGAAATAGACTCGCTCTATTGATATTAACGATTGACAAAATGTGCTTTTGTGTCACATTTTGAATTAAAGTATATAAAAAACTCTCTCTATTTATATAAACTATTTTTTCAAATATTGTAATTAAACAATTTAATTAAATCGTAATCCAATTAGGATATCACAAATTAAAATTATTAATTAAATACTTTAATTCAATCCTAATACAATTAGGAAAATTAATTCTATAATTAACTTAATTTAGGTTTTAATTTTAAAATATAAAATCAACATTTTATATATAAAGGGACTGAATTATAATTCCATCTCATATACCATATTATAATAAGAAATAAATTTCAAGGGTAAATTTGTAAATTACACTCTAAAAACTCTATTGTAAAAATTTATACGGTGTAGGGGCAAATTGATGAATTTTCCCCAAAACATAATATTTTTTGTTTTTTTAGAGGGGTGCAAAATCATAATTCTCGGCCCACTGCTGATGGTTGTAGCAGCGATAGCCAACATTGTCGCTGCAAGCTAGGAGTGCAAAGGTTTACCCCTCGCCTTTTGCAACCTTTAACAGTGGCCGCAGCCACCTATGACTGCTACCTCTATACTAGTGGCGCGTTAGCTATGTGCACAACCTAACCAAACATGCTGGCATAGATTCCACTATTGGATGTTATGCAACAAGCATCCTTTTAATTTCTTGTAAATTTATGCCAGAAAAGCAGATTCTAGCCAAATTCAAATAATCTCGCCAGATTTAGTTGGAACAATAGCCAAACAAATGTTTTTTTTTAAATCATGAGAGAAAGCAAAATTTAGGAAAACTTAAGTTTGCACTTAAATTTAATTTACAATTAATAACAATAACAATTAAAACATGAAAACAACCCTAATTGTCTAACGATGACTCTGAAATAACTGTTAGGTTTCTTGGAATACATACATGTAGTAGAAAAAATAAATTTCAAAACTTTTCGAGAGTCTCAAGTACCTCGTCAGATAGATCTAGGGTTTTTTAGGGTTTATACGAATATAACTAAAAGATCATATGTTCTTTTTGGCTTTGAATAATTACTTCAAAGCTAAGTTGTGAAAACCACAAGTCATCCAGGTGTCAGGCTTCTAACAGTAATCCATACAAAACATCAGTGAGAAATCTCTTAAACCCTTTTAAGAAAAAAAAATTGTTATGTATTTGAGTGTTAGCCTCTTTTCTTTTGTGTTTTTCAAGTGTTCTGTAACTTAAGTAGTTTTGTAAAAAAAAAAAAAAGACATAATATTCTATTTGTAAAGAAATTTTAAAACCTTATAAAAAAATATTAATTTAATCCGTGAATAATATCATATATATTCTTTCAAGATAATTTTATAAATTTATTCAATCAAATCCCTACTTAATTTTTCTAAGTCTAGAATTGTAATCCCTTGTATTAACTACATTTTAGTTTTTAATTTCTAAAACTTATTTACAATCAAGTCACACTTGATTAATCATCCCATTTTAATTTCTGACTAATAATTCTTATATGTGGACCCATTAAGTTTCTTAATAAGTTGGCCTAAATAAAAATCACAATCCTAAATAAAATAAGATTAAATTAATTAATTTATTATCAATTCAATAAATAATTGATTTATATTTGAAGATCAAATATAATGTCTAGCAACATATTATGATTCCCTAAATATTAGAAAAACCTTTTAGTGACTAGTTTCTTAGTGTAATTATTATCAATTCATCAACAATGTTCCGCTTTAGATATTATAACATGGAGTGTGTCTGCTATGTTAAATCATGTTTTTTTCTTAATACCATAGTCATTAATTATTTGATTAAGATTTGAAACTCTTTTTAAATCTCATTCCACCTTGCGCAAGGATTTACATTCAATACTATTTGAGAGCAAATATAATATTTTTTTCTAATTCACCTAAGGTAATGAAAAACTCTCTCGATTACTCAAATACCTTCATATAATTCTTGTTATATCCAATATCTGTCCATTTGTTACCCTTGATAACAACTTGTAGCAGGATCAAAATATAATATTTTCTATATAATATAACTTGGTAATCTCAAGTTTAAGGATCACTTACACAACCGTTATGTAAACCTTTCTATAGACACATGTGATATCTCCATATGGAATTTTTATGCATGTCAGTTCAGTATACATGTCATTTTACAAGCACCAACATATTAGTTTTAGGTATTTCTCATACATCACCTTATAAGAACAACTGTTTCTTTTCATAAATGAAAGAGCATAATATGTATTAGTTTCAAAAGCTCTAATTAATGTCCAGTCTTAAAAGAGCATTGACTAGGAACATTTAGAAACAATACCTTAAAGAAATAGAAATCCTATAATTATAACAACTTTATAATTTCATTTGCAAAATATTTTTGTTCCAAAGACTCTATTTTTACTCTAGACTCATTAATTAAATATTATATTCATTAATTAAATATTTGATGAATATTAAAAATAAATAATGCTTTTATTAAAATTAAATATGTTTTCATAAACAAACTCAATGTCACGTGTAATCAACCAATTAACTACAAGTTATATATAATAACATTATAACTTTTTAATTGCCACCTATCCTAACTAAGGACAAGATACATACAAAAGAGATATAAACGTGTGTTAGGTTGAAGGGAAAGAAATGAAAACATGAAATAAATCTATCTCTAAACAATTTTAAAATAAATTTTTATACTTAAAAAGAATACAGCTATTTTTATCCGGCTATCTTTGTATTAATTACACTAAAAAAAACAAAAACGTTCGTTAAAGAAAAGCCCACCCCAACCAGGGGAAATATTTGTCAGGTATAAGGAGATAATTTCATAAGATCGGGTGAAAATATAAGAAGCTTAGTTCATCTTGATAATGTCTTCAAGTGCCTCTCTATGTGCTCTCCTGGGATAATTTCACCGTCTGTGGCCCCATCTCAAATAGCTTTTAGCACCTAGAAAACCAACATTTAAAACAAAAATGTCCAGGTTACATAAACTGATGTTAGATATTATTAAACTTTATTCTTAATTAAGAAACCTAAAAATTATCAAAAGTATTTAATAACAAATCAAGAGATCCCGTTAAAGTCTACATGCGCAACAAAAGATAAATAATGACGTTATATATATATATATATATATATATATATATATAAAAGACACATACCTAGAAAATATATAAATTCCCAAAAAACCCACATAGATACATCAAAACAAAAAAAGAAATCTTGAAAAGAAACCCAAATCTCAAATTCCTAGATTAGAAGGCGGGGAAGTTGCTAAAGGAGCTTTATTGGAGGACTTACTGTAACGGTAGGAAATATGGGTATGCATAAAGACGTGAATGATCAAGGCTTGAAGATTGGAAGGTTGTGGAGCCAGTTCGAACGAGAGCTGCTGCTGTTTTACCACTCAGACAAAAGAAAAAAGACGGTGTCGTGACCGCAGTCTTTAAAACTGTCCATTTCTCACTTTTTAACGCAGTTATCATGAATTCATGTTCTTTAACGATTTATTCGAGAGAAAGTAACTTCAATTTTATTTTTTCTGTTCTCTAGTTTTTGGAACGATTTTGCTGTCGCTATTTCTTCACACAAACCTCAGGTTTTACCTTCCAAATGAAAAATCTATGATACAAATGATAGTTTTCTTGGAATCCTCTTCCATGAGACCTCAGATCTCTGTCAGCAGCTGCTTGCTTGAACTCATAAAGCTGGATACTCTCTTTTTGTTTGTATCTGCATGTGGCAGCACGGCAGAAACAAGTTGGATACATGTTAATTTCTGGTTTAGAAAGCTGGGTACTCTTTTTTGTTTGTATCTGCATATCACCACTAAGGCGGCCGTAAAGGCGGATCCAGTAATTGTTTCTACTCCGGGCTACAAAGTAAATATATATCCATTATTTTTTAAGGTTAATCATTAACTCATATATATATATATATATATATATATATATATATATATATATATATATCAAGTTAATAGTAAACTTTCAATCCAAATACATAACACAAAATATATAAAAATAAAATTTAAAGTACATAAAATTTTTAAAAAAATTATACTATTAAAATTATACTCTTCGATATTTTATGAAATAAAATTCATCTATGATTGAATTCGAATTGATATATTTAGCAAGTCCTCATTTAATGTTAATGATTTAAAGTTGTCATTAGGTTCTAAAACAAAGATAAGTGCAAGGAGTTTTATTGTCCCATCACTTAATTTAAAATTTAATTCTTCCAACTGAAAAATTATTATTGAGTTAAATATATTATAATAATAATGTTGGTAAACTGTCACTAATTCTTGTTGTTGACATAAACGACCTATAACCTTTTTATACTAAGTATTCATATGTGGTATGTAAATCTCATATTATGTGTAAAAAGATTGCACAAGTATAAGGAAAAGATCAAATTTGGCATCTCTCAAAGTTCAAAGCAATACTTTAGTAGTTGATACAAGATCCATTGCATTTAAGATGTCAAAAGATTTTTGGTGCAAAACTCGACAAAGTAAATCAATAATCCTTATTATTTTATGCATTGAATATAAGTTGAATATAAATTCAAAATATTTCATCACGATCAAACAACCACTAGCTTTTCCACGTATAGAGTTAGAAAATCTCTTTTGAACCATTTTCAAGTATAAGTTGCACCATACATATCTATTAAGCAGCAAATAGAATCAAAATAAAAGCTCCATCAAATAGTCTCACTTCAATGTAAATTATCGATTTGATTAACTTATCTACCAGTCTCACATTTTGCGGTAACTAAAATTCCAACTTACAAAGATATGCAAATTTGATTGACTCACGACTAATTAGTTATTTGTTTTTAGGATTTATGTTGTTTTTAGTAAAGGACAAAAAGAGTTTTTTTTTTAATGAGTTTTGGATTATTAGAAAATTTACGTGATTATCTCATTATCAACCACTAAAAGTCAAGGTGGATGGATTATTAAATTTTGTATTTGTTGATTTTTTTATAATTTATTATTTTACTTAGGTTATAGCTCACCATAATTTCCTTAACTCCTCTGCCCTTGGTGATTATACATATTGATCTACGCATAAATTTAATGTTTTAAGCCCTTATTTAAGATTTTTGGTACGTGTTTTACCGTGATATATATATATACACACACATATATATATATATATACACACACACACACATATATATATATATATGTGTATATATATATATATATGTGTGTGTGTGTGTGTACACACACTATTATTTAAATGCTTGTCTATGGGTAGATATTTTCAAGGCTTATGTACGAGTTGGGAAAGGTCTTAGGACGAGGGTACTTTGCTATCCAGGTCGGCAGCAGCACTCGATTTCGTTCAAACTGTCTTAGAAAGATACGTGCAAATCGCGAGTGATGTGTATTTTATACTGCCAAAATGGTTAATAAAAGGCGGAGGCTGTAAGAAAAACAGAGAGAGAGAGAGAGAGAGAGTCAGGTTGTCGTGTTGCTGCTTATGGGAATGAACAAAGCTCAATGTTTTGCGTGTCCGAAAGAAAGAGAGGAACCCACCCACTTCGATGGCAAAAGGTCTTTGTTTGACATGGATTCATTTACTATGTGAGACAGATGCAATCAATGTTTAGCCTTAAGAATTTGGGACTCATTTCTTCTGTTCAAACTTGAGACAAACAAGTTGCTGAGGCTAATTAATTTCAAACACTTTTCAAATAAGTATGGACCTCCTCTTTATACTTACTTATCGAGTCAATTGCTGACGGAAACATCAGCTTGCTTTTCTGTTCAACTAGACCACTGCTCCATCAGGATTTTTATTTTTATTATTAAAATTATTATATATGTATTTTGATTAATTCTACGAGTCTTTTCAACGATATAAAATTTCAATAATCCTAAAAAAATTCAAACTCAACAACATCTTAATCAATTAAGTTACCCTTGAAGAAGTTGCTATTTTGAAGGGAGAGGTGAGGAATCACAAAAGTATCATGACTCACCGACAGCCTAGTATAAAAATGGTGAGGCACTCATAAAACAAGTCCAATAATATCCTAACGATAAAGAGTGTAATAAAAATGAACCAGCCCTCTAGACTTGTTAATGTCAAAGTTGTAATAATGATAGAATATCAAAACTCCAAGAGAGAAGGTGCTGTCTCAAACCCAGATGGACGGCTATAATTAATTGAAACTCAATCGTATTGGTCCAAGCAAGAACTTCGTATGATACCTTATCCAAAATAATACACCAAGGAGGAGCTGCCTCCTTTCTGTCCAAACTAATTACCCCTCGCCCCCCTTTTTCTCTACTCATTCTGAAACCGCCTACCCAAACTTAAAATCTTCAACTCTCCACGGACTCTTTTTACCTTTTAAAAATATTTTTGTAAAAAAATAATATTTTTTTAATTTAAAATTAATTTTTTTCAGATTGTTTTGATAGGTTGTTGTTAAAAATAAATTTTAAATATAAAAAATTATTTTAATATATTTTTAAATAAAAAAATTATTTAAAAAAACAACTATTATTATGATACCTCTTAATCTAAATCAATAACCTCCCGTGATTCTAGAAACAAATCCTTGATTTACTTCAATAATAACTTCCGTGAAACTAATTCTTGATTTAGTTAATGAGACAAATCCAATAAATGCTTGCGTACGTCAACTTGTTCAGCCTAAACAATTTGGTATTGATCTTATAAGAAACAAGTTGCTTAATTAGACTAATCAATTTGCTTGTTAAGAATTAATTGCAACATTTATTTTTTCTATTCAAGTCAGGCTCTAATATTATGCTAGCATATTGCCGTGCTCCGTAGCTTATCAAAAATAAAAATAAAAACTTTCAAATATAGAAAATATATTAATAATATAGAAAATATTTTAAGTGTTTTAGGTTGCCTTGTTGAAAGACAATAATAAAAAAATAGCAAAGTAAAATATTTAATTATAAAACAATTAAAAATCCAAATAATACACCAAAAATGATATAAAAACAAAATGAAAGTAAATAATCATGGGTTAAATTGAAAAACAAAAAAAAAACTATGAAAAGGATAAAAAAAATAATCAAAAGAATGAGGATAAAAAATAGATATAAATCAAATGAAATTAAATGTTTAGGGATAAAATTAATAAAAAAAATAAATCAAGAAAAAAATAAGAATATAGCAATTAAAAGAATGAGGAACAAAACAAGTTAAAA
Source organism: Populus tomentosa (assembly GCA_018804465.1). Taxonomy (NCBI): domain Eukaryota; kingdom Viridiplantae; phylum Streptophyta; class Magnoliopsida; order Malpighiales; family Salicaceae; genus Populus; species Populus tomentosa. Next base: position 6,782,798 of record CM031981.1, read on the forward strand.
AAACAAATGCAATAAAATTGAAAAGGACATTGAAAAAAAAAAAATTAAAAAAAGTATAAAACATAGAAATAAAGCAATCAAAAGTAGAGGCACCAAATCGGATTAAAAAATCAAATTGAATAAAATACCCTGAGAAAAAATTTAAAAAAGTAATAATTTCCAAAGACATCAAAAGTCATATAAACAATGATAATAAAAAAGGTGGGTTAAAATTAATCAAATCACAAATTGAGGAATGTAATTCTTTTTCTTAAGGTTAGATGTGAATTTCTAGAGGATGAGAGAGAGAAAAGGAGAAAGAAAAAAAAAACCCCACTTTAGCCCAATCGGACCTTCTTCGTTAACACCTGCCAAACCGCTAGATAAAAGAATGACTCGACGCTCCCAACATTGCCATGAAAGCAAGTTTTTGGTAACCGAAAAAGATCTCACGTGCCACCTGAATTGCGCAAAGGTCATTATACACTAACGTGTGAAGAAGCTTTTTCTAATATTATAAAATTACCAAATAATCCCTAAATGAACTAAAAAATAATAATAATAAAAAAAAAAGAACCAAGATACCCTTGAAACTAACCTTATTTTTCTTAGATTTCAAGGGTAGTTTTGAAATTTCATTTTTTAAAAAGAAAAAGACTTAGAAGCCCCCTTGCACGCTTACTTTATTTTTCTACTTTGAGGTATTGTCATAACTTAACTGTGTAAAATTATTTGAATAGATTGAGAAAATTCCTTACAAAAGCTTTATATATTTTTTTTGCTCTCAAGGGTAAAACAATTATTTAACTATACTAAAAAGAAAAGTGCCTGACCAAATTGCCCCTAATTAATTTTACAATGAATAATACACCATCTTAAAAAGACAACTGTATTTCCAATTGAAAGCTTAACAATTTTTTTCCATAAGGGTAAAACCATAAAAACACTGCTCCAATGAATAGAAGTACGTGTCCAGCAGCATAGTAAATCACTTTAGTATTTCTGTAACGTCTCATGCACATAAACAACAAAACAATATTATCTTGTAAGAAAAAAACAAACAAGAACCTGTATGGTGGTGTGGTACCTTTATCCATAATAAGGAGGACCTGCCTCCTCCGACCTCTCCATCCTTCCTAATTAATTACTTCTTTACCCAATACATTTCAAAGTAGAAACTGAAGGTGCCCTGCACCCCTCCATTTCTTTCTATATTTATCAAGAACCTCCCCCCCCCCCCCCCCCCCCCACGCTATCTTCTACAACCTTCCAACAACCCCAGACTTCAACAACTCATGCGTCGCTTTTCAAGAATCCTCTCCTCGGATGCGGCAGCGCCCCCAGCGGCTGTTAACTTTCAGTCTGACCTTATGGTTATATTAGCAGCTCTTCTGTGTGCATTACTATGCGTGGTGGGGCTTATTTTGGTGGCTCGTTGTGCCTGCATCCGCCGTGTTACCGGTGGGTCACCGTCTTCGGACAAAGCTAACAAGGGTGTGAAGAAGAAGAACCTCCAGCGGCTGCCCAGGTTCACTTACTCTGCTGGAGATGGTAGCGGGGAGGGTGGTGGCGCCACCACCAAGTTTGGATCAACAGAGTGCGCAATTTGCTTGGGTGAGTTTGTTGAAGGAGATGAAGTTAGGGCTTTGCCTCAGTGTGGACATAGCTTCCATGTTGTCTGCATTGACACATGGCTTGGGTCTCGTTCCTCTTGTCCCTCTTGCCGTCAGATTTTGGCTAGGTGTCAGAAATGTAGTGATTTTCCTGCTTCCACCTCCTCCGCCTCTTGTGGTGGTGGAGCTGCCACTGAGGTTGAGTTGAGCACTGGAGAAGATTGCAATGTCAAAAATAGTGATCCCAATCATGCCCAAGAAACGTAGTCACTTTCTTGCCTTGACAAACAGAGAGAAAACAGAATTTTGCCCCACTTGGTGGTGCTGTAAAGCTGATTAGCAGGAGTAAAATGTTCCTGGACTGTCTAGAATGCATGCTTAACTAAATTACAGATCATGAGTTACGTATATCAGCAAGCTTTTATGTACCAGATCATATTTTTAATGCTAATTTATATCTCTCCATTTTAATGATTTAGCTCTTTCCAAGTTAGAATTCGAGCATGATTAGTTTTAATTTGCAGAACGAGGGATTGGGTTTTGAGCATTGTCATCCGCATTGCCACTGGTATTGTAATGCGGTGGAGATGGATAATAACTTTAAAAATTGTTTGATTTTTGTTGCTTAAACTTAGCCTTTCAAATGCCCATGCGGCTGACTTCCCACTAGGGATGGAGGAGAGTTGCTTCGAAGTCAATTCTTCACACTATTCATTCTCTATCAAGACAGTTTGTACTCCCTTTCCACTTTGCAAGTATAAATCAAGCTTATAACCTGTGCATTTATATTCCTTTATTCTATTTTCATTCTAATTTCTAAACCTTGTAGCACTCGCAATTTCTTCATATATTATTTCTTCTTGATCCATTACCATCTAGTTCGAATTTTAGTTTTTTAAACTTCCAACTCATTTTCTCTATGTTTTACCGTGTTTAGCATTACATTTACGGATTATTTAAAAATGTAATTATAGTTATTTTTTAAAATATTTTATATTTAGAAATATATTAAAATAATATTTTTTTATTATTTTTAATTAAAACCATCAAAATATTAAAAAAATATTAATTTTATCCCGAGCATTTTATCCTATTTAATGAATCCAAAATTTTAAAGGGAAGATATTCCAGGAGGTTAGAAAAGGGTGATTGATATTTTATCCCACAGATAGCAAACCATATATCCTCTTGACTTTTCAAAGCCCACATCACAGGGTCGACAGCAAATCCGAGGTTATCCTCAAGAAAAAGATTGCAAAATATCTCATCCATCAAATAAAGGTTGAAAGGGGAAAGCGATGCATCCCCCCCGGCATGACGAAAGGGATAAGCAACAACCTGCCTAGACAATTAAAGTGATCATGCAACTTCTCACTTGTGTAAGATATCTGTATGGTTTTAACTTTATGACTCGATTTTTAGTGACTTGGACAACTTTCCTCAACTTTCCTAATTAAGAACTTGACCAATGGCAAGATGGCATCTCTCCATGCAACTGCTCACTTGTGTCCCATCATTATCCGACTGCGAAGAAGCTTCAAACTTTCAAGTCCCTACACAGAATCCAGCCTAACACACAGGTGTGATTGTTCCATGGTCAAAAAGTTGAACTAATGAGAGAACAGAGCCCTTCCTACATTGAATGTAGATGTAAACTTTATCTGGTTGACTACTTTGTTGCAACATGACCATTATGGCAAGTATTGAAATATCAATCTCCATACTAAAGGTTCCATTCCTACTGAAACAAGATTCCTAGGCCGCGGGATTTTTATGTTTTAAAAATATTTTTTAAAAATTAATTTTTATTTTATTTTATTTTATTATTTTAAATTAATATTTTTTTTTTAGTATTTTCAAATCATTTTAATATATTGATATTAAAAATAATTTTTTAAAATTAAAAAATATATTATTTTAATATATTTTTAAATAAAAAATATTTTTAAAAATAATAACTATCTTCAAACACCACAAACACTCATTAAACCCATTATCTAACCATGATTGATTGGGTACAAAATAAGGATTATCTCAGTAATTATCTTCTCAAGCTGGAAAGGGGGACTCGACAAGTGACATCAAGAGATCAACACAAAATTTCAGGAAGTACATCTCTTTTACCTTGTAGAAGATTGGACCGTTACCACCCCAAAATCACCATGAACTAGATTATAAGGATGCAGATTAAACTAATGAGTCCAAGCCAATCCATCTAATCATTCAACTCCCTCCTCCTCATCATCACTGCCGCCACCAAACATGGCAGCCATTTTCATGGCCAAGTTAGGAGCCATTTACCTCCTTTGAAAATCTGGCATCAAACTTGAGCTGTCACGCACATTTCCTATTTCAGACATCAACTGTTCTAAATCCTCAAAGTCAAAAGGTGCAGCTTCATCCGACTCTCAATTTTCACGAGGCTCTTGTACATGAGGCACCACTCCCTTATCTCTTCTTTACCAAACTTTTCTCTGTTCTCATTCTCACATTCTTTGATAGAATTATTTTCAGAAACATTTGCAATTGTACCATTTGCTTACCCATCCTCCATGTGTCGTCCCGTGGTTCAGCTGACCAGCAGATAGTACTTTGTACTCAAATTCATAATCAGATTCTTCAGAGATTTCTGGGCAGGGTGTGTGAATGCGTTTCACTTAGCATTTCAATTAACAACACAGAATATGAATTTAATAATAAAGGCATGACATGTCAAACCTTCTTTGTCAGGTAAAGTTGGTCGAGATATCTTATTGTCAGATTTCAGGATCATTGCTGGTCACATATGAGCAGAAAGAGCACCGACGTTCTATTCCTTGCGATACCCGTCAACTGATAAACCTGCAAAAAGAGCATTGCAATTCTCCTAGATACCAAAAGTGAGATACATAGAGATTTAATATTACTTACAACTTTACAACTTTTGTTTGTTCCCTAGTTAATCTTTCATCAACCTAAATCTATGACTGAATCCCATGTTAATCTCCATGAAGACCCAGTCATGTTCTGTTCCTACTTCTCTTTCACTTCAAAATTTCAATTCTCAATCCATCAGCAGGAAAAAGTTTCAGTAAAGCAGGGTGAATGTCCTTACTGAAATTCTACAAAATTGTTGACCTCAATTATAAACCATCAAAACACTTCTCATTCTAAAGATAGATAGATATATCAAAAGTTAGGTAGAATGACAAACATCAGGTTCTACATTATTATTAACATCATGATTTTACTTGAGAAGACTACATATTGCATAATGTCATTTATTGAGTACTTGCTATCCATCAGGAACTTGGAAAAGTCATGAAATAGATCCCTTTTGAAATCATTACAAACTTGGAGATAGAAGATGGTACTCACATTTGTCAAAATCAACATCCAAAGCGCAAGCTTCAATGTACTCAATGCCATTCTCAGTGCACCATTCAATACAGGACCTCTTCATCTCCCGCAATGGCTCTTCTTCATCATCCAACAAACTACTTCTTTAAGTTTCAGAAATTCCAAACTCATCAAACTCTATACTCAGATTATCAAAAGACCCCAACTCCCCAGTTTTCCTTAGCTGTTTTCTATATTTAGCATGAACAGGATTCAGGAATCCGATCAACTTTATTCCCAACACACAACAATATCAAAAAGTTGCTAATATCAGTTCCAGCGACCCAATTCTCAAGTGCAACAAGAGATGATAACTGCACATAGTTCAACAAAAAAACCATACTTAACATCATAGCTTGCAAATTTATAGCTTTCCCCAAATTGAAGCATTGGCAATTTAAACACTTGAAACCAACAAAAAGAAGCATAATTTAAATGAAAGCTTGAAACTCAAAAACTTATATGTTGGCCACCTTCCAAATTCAACAATAAGAAACCAACAAAAGAAAATTCTTTGCATCGAAGCTTGAAACTTTAAGCCTTTCTCCAAATGTGTTTTGAGGCATTTGCATATAAACAATTAAAAAAAACAAAACAAAAGAAGCAATCTTTTCATCAAGGTTTGAGACCTTAAGCCTTTTGGAAAATGGGTTTTGAAGAATTCACATTTACACTTAAAACCATAAAAAAGAAGCATAATTTCCATCCAAACTCAAAATTTTAAAGTTTTCTCCAATTGGGTATCGCAGCATTTGCATCGTTTCCAATTCAAAAAATGAAAAAAAAAAAATAGATTCAACACAAATATATTATGAAGAACTACAATACTAACATCACTAAATCAAAAACCATAACCAAAGCAGTAAGCTTGTTGTAAAATGGAAGTGATCCAATTGAAAATCCTTCATGAAGATGAGCCATCCATAGAGCTAAATCTGCCGTGTAGTACTTTGTATTAATAATCCATCTATTCAGAAAAACAAAAAGAAATTATTAAGCACCATTACTACACAATTAAAAGAATTTCAATAAACATTGAAAAAAAAACAAGCAGCTATAAAGCTAAACCATGTGAGATAACTTGATTTGATGAGCCAAAGGAGTCTTCACAATCAAGTGACAGCATCCCTACAATCAAAATTGATCAATAAGTTAAAAAGTGATTAAAGAACCAATCGAACAGCGAGAGTGGGGGGGTTACTAGAGAGGAGGGTGCGTTTGCCAACGCTGGAGGATCCGATAGAGAAGATGCCTGGTTGGGTCACAAGGGATGTAGAGTCTGGTGATTTAGTTTCTTCACTCATTTTCTGAATGTTCCGGTAAGTTTTTGTCTAACGATTGAAACTTGGTGTTGATCGTTGAAGAGAAATCAGTTAATTAACTAACTAAAAAGGTGTCAGCCTTTCACCAACTGCAATCACCATCTTCTTCTTTCTTTCTTCTTCTTTTTTTTTTTTTTTAATAGTAAACTGTTGATTAGAATAGTATATTTTTTTTATATATAATTTTCACTTTAATCCTTGAATTTTTATTTTACATGATTTGACGCATTTAAGTTCAAATTAGTTTCAAATTGCATATTTTTTTTTAGAAGAAATGATTGAATTAAAAGCTAAGAAAATAAAGTGAAAATCTCAAGTAACATAGGGAGAGATATTGGATGTATTTAATTTTTAAAGAAATAGGTAGATTCATCTGTGATTTTTTCTTAAATTTATATAGATTAATTTTTTAAAAATATTTATTATTTATAATTTTTTTTGTAAATACAGCCTTGCATTGTTTGTTTCTAATTATTGTTCAATAAATATTATGTTTATGTTGGTTTCTATCACAAATTTATTTTGATAGAAGAATTTATTAAATATAACCAGGTACATTACCCGTATTGCGATGCTAGATATTTTGATTTTTATTTTTTGCTTGGTTTTTTCAATTTTATTTTTATTTATTGTTGATAATTTTTTTTCATTGCTTTACATAATGAATATTAAGTTGTTTAATTAGATACCTATATAAGTTTTTCGATTTCCATTGAGAGTTTTTTTTAGTTTAAAAAAACACTTTGAAGAATATTATATATTCATTTTATTATTATGTTTTGATGTTTAAGATTTGATGATGATTTTTTATTTTTTTTTCCTTGAATCTTTTATGAAAGTTTCATTGTTTTTAATTTAACCATTCATTCTAAATTTATGGTGTAATTTTTTTTTTTTATCTTTGTTCTTTCGATTTTTATCCTTTTGTTAATATTTTTATTTTTTTAATTTAACTCTCAAATTTAAAATTTATTGTTACTTTTTGATTTATTTTTTATTGAAATTTCAACACTTATTATTTTTATTATATTTTTTTATTTTGAATTTTTTTGAATTGTTTTTTGATTTTATTTTTTTTGTGATTTTAACCCTCACAATTTTTTTCATATATAATGCTTTCAGTTTTATAATCCGAGTCATGGTTTAAAAATTTAACAGTAATTGGCTTTTTCTGTCTTATTTTTTTTAATGAAATTATCCTATTTTTATTTAATTTTTACATTTTTAACAAATAATATCATCAAGATGTTTTTGAAATATTGTGAAGATATATTTTCATAATATTGGTAAGCGTTCATCTTTTGCATTGAGTCGTTGTTGTTTTTTCACTTTGTTTGTTGTCGATATTTTATTTTTTTAATGATATTATTAAATTAACAGAGTTTATTAAACTCACTTGAGCTAATTTTCTAAATATTATATTTTTTATTTAAACAAAATGTTTACCTTTTTTATTTTTTTTATTCCAAAACAAAGGTTAGTTTGCAGCGTAGCGCAGGCCATCTAACTAGTAAATCTAAGAAGTTGGGCTGCGGATTTTTCCAGGTTCATAGTCAGAAGAGATTTCCTCTAAACCGTTTTCGCAAGTTATCCATGAATAAAAATTTAGTTTTAAGCATATAAAATTGAATAAACAACTTTTTATTTTCTCAACATATACTTAATATTTTAATGAGGAATTTAATAATGAAACATGTCTCATTCAATATATGGCATAACAAATATATATTTAATACATAACAAGTTATATATAAACATATACCCCTAGCATTAAACATATTCGATTAACGATAATCTTGAGTGACTCACAAGTTATCCATGAATAAAAATTTAGTTTTATGCATATAAAATTAGAAGGCAGCTTTTCATGTTCTCAACATATATTTAATATTTTAATGAGGAATTTAATAATGAAATCCTAGTCCTATTAGGATATGACAAAACTCAAAAATTTTAAATTAAACATTTTAATTCAATCTTAATCTAATTAGAAAAATTAATTCTATAATTAATTTAATATAGTGTTTCAATTTTAATATAAAATAATTATTTTATATAAGAAGGGCTAAAATCAAAATTTCAGTAGTGGTAACAGTGTTGCTGCTACACCTGGTGGCAGCAGCACTCGCCCTGCCCCTGTCTAGCATTGCGCACAATGCTTAAGGCAGCATAGCAGCGCCTAACACTGTTGTGATCTTTTGCCAACGACCTTGCAACCACCTAAAACTATTTTTTTCATTCAATGGTGGATTCCAACGAGATCTAAAAAATCAAGCCTAATCTGGATGGAAGAGTAGCTGGAATCTTTTTATTAATTTTTAAATCATGAGATAAAAAATTACTTTTGAAAAAAATAATTTTTGCACATAAAATTAATTCACAGTTAACACTAATAACAATTAAAACATGTAATTAATAACCCTAATTGTCTAGCGAAGGCTATGTTACCACTGTTGGTTTCCTGAATGTTATACATGCAACGAAAATAATAAAACAAAATTATTTGGGAGTCCCTAGGATCCCGTTAGATAGATCTAAAGTTGTTTAGGGATATACTACTTGAAAATCTAATCTTCTTCGGTTTTGAATAATGCTTTAAAAGTTGGGTTGTCACATCCGATAAGATATTCAATTGTTTAGCCTCCAACAGTAATTCATATGAAGCATGAGTGATAAATCCCCTAAATCCCTATTTAGGAGAGAGAGATTTATATTCCTAAAGTGCTAGCTTTATATTATGCAACTTATATAGTTTTCTATCTAATAGACAACCACTCAAAAATAAAAGACATAGCTTATTACTTATAGAAAAATCTAAAAAACCCTATAAATTGACAAAATATCAATTGGCCCCCTGATAATATCCACATATTAATTTAAGGTAATTTTAGGAATTAACTCGATCAAGTTCTTATTTGATTTTTCTAAGTCTAGAAATATAATCTTTGTATTAATTATATTTTAGTTCTTAATTTTTAAAATATATTTTAATCAAATTATACTTAATTAAATCATTTAAGTTTAATTTCTGACTAATGGTTCTTAATGTATGTGATTCATTAGGTTCCTAATATGTTGACTCAAATATAAATTATAATTAAATTAAATTAAATTAAATTAAACAATTTAATTTATTATCAATTAAACAATTGATTGATTTGTATTTGAAGATCAGGTGCATCATCCAGTAATGTATCATGATCTTTTAAATATTATAAAAGTCATTAGTAGTTTGACTTAACCTTTTAGTTACTGGTTTCTTAATGTAATTAATATCCTTTCATCAATAATATTCTGATTTAACATTAAAGCATGAAGTATGTCAATCATGTTAAATTATATTTGTTCTCTATATAATAATCATTGATCATTTGAATAAGATTTGAAATTCTTTTCAAATTTTATTCCACTTTGGTGAAGGATTTCTTAATCAATATTATTTGAGAGCAGATGTAATATTTTTTCTAATTCACCTAGGGTGACGAATCATCTCTTGATCACTCAAATACCTTCATATATTTCATGTTATATCCAATATCTGCCCCTTCGTTAGCTCGATTAATAAGATAACATGTAATAAGATCAAAGCATAACATTATCTATATAAGATGACTTAGTGATATCAAGTCTAAGAGTCACTTACACAACCATCACGTGAGCCTTTCAATAAACATAGGTGATCTCTCCATATGAAATTCTCATGCGGGTCAGTTGAGTGTTCATGTCTTATGACAAGCACCTAAATATTAGTTTTAGGTATCCATTATACCTCAATTTATGAAAACAACCACATCTTTTATAAAGAAAAGAACATAATATGTATCGGTCTCTACGGCTCTAATGAATGTCTAGTATTTAAGAGAGTATCAGTCGGGAACATTTTAAGAACAATACTTAATTTGATGCATTATAAATCTCATAATTATAATAACTTTATTTTTTCTTCTACAAAGCATTTTTGTCACATAGATTTTATCTTTACTCTAGATTTATAAATCAAATATTAGATTCAGTAATTTAATATTATATGAAATTAAAGGTAAATTAAGCTTTTATTAATAATAAATATATATTTACATAAATATAACAATGTCACGTGTAACCAAGCGATTGGTTACATGGTATATTAAACTAACATGAATAACAATAGAGCAAAAATGAAACTTTTTAAGAACAAGAAATGTAATGTTAAAAAATCTCAAGTCAAGAGAGCAAAAATGAAACTTTTTAAGAACAAGAAACGTAATGTTAAAAAATCTTAATCATGAGAGCAAAAGTGAAATAATAATGAATCTACAGGTAGGAGGGATGTAGTTTCCCTTTTATATATTGGTGAGAAATTAAGAGGCAATATTTAAGTATGTGTATAACAGATAAGAGATGATAATTCGCATGCTGTAAATTTATGGAAGAAAAACTCTTGGTCCTCAAGAAACGTCCCCATGCATGCATGAGCCAGTTCCAAGATAGAAAACTATTCTAGTGCCAGAACAAGACTGTAATTGTCTTATTTACTCATTCACCGTCTTGGAAGAACCTGTATATTTCATTTGATTTGGAAGAATTTATTACCTTCCTAAATTGAACACCTCAATTTGGTAAATTCAGACCACACCATATTTTTTACACGTTCACTACTCAAATGCAATTGAAATGACTAGAAACCCTAGCTAGGTAAATGTTTCATTTATATAAGTATGGAGAATTACCATTCTTACACGCACAAGTTTTCTCTTGAAATCCATACTTTCTAACAAAAAGAATGAATTCATCATCATCTTCTTCTCCGAATAGAGAGCGAGTGAAGTGGACTTTGGAGGAGAACAAATTGTTCGAGAACGCTATCGCAGAGTTCGATCCTGGTTCTCCTGATTTTTTTGAAAAGATTTCTGAAAGAATTCCAGAGAAAACTTTGAGGCAGACTGAAGATCATTTTCTAATGTTGATTGAAGATGTAGAGAAGATTGAGTCAGGCCTTATCCCATTGCCTAACTATGGGATTGCTTCAAGAGGTGACAAAGGAAAAGGATCTAACAGTAATGATAAACCCAACCAGAGAAAGAAAGGGGTTCAATGGACTGGAGAAGAACACGAGTATGTATAATAATAATAATAATATCCTTAATTTTCTTTCTCTATCTTTTCCTCAATTTTGATTTTCTTGTTCTTAATTAACTTGAGCTTTAAAATCAATGGAGGGCATTCTATGATTAACAGAGTGAAAGATAATTATTAGGCTGCTTATAAATTTATAGGCCTCTCTCCGCATCCGATTGTATTTGGGTATGGCGTGTTGTTAAATAATTTAAATATGTTATTAATGCATTGCATTAATTTTAACCTTTTCTTTTTGTTCTTTTGGTTTCATTTGGAAGGATATAATTTCAATATATATATATATATAGAGAGAGAGAGAGAGACACACACACACACACACCTACTTCTTTTGTTATTAATATCACTCGATGAAAGAGTGTCATTAAATCTTGGGCAATATTATTTTCTCCTGTAGAAGCTTTCTAGCTCACAATGAATGGCACATTGTAATTAATTGACAGGTTGTTCCTGAATGGATTAAAGAAATATGGCAAGGGAGATTGGAGAAGCATTTCTAGGAACTGTGTGGTGACGAGAACCCCTTCACAAGTTGCAAGCCATGCCCAGAAGTACTTTCTTCGCCTTCAAAACTCCAGCAATACTGAACATAAACAAGGGTATAGTTCGACCACAAGGCATAGGAGGAGGAACTCATCATCATCATCAACAACCGATAAAGCAGCAGCATCCATGGTCGCTGCTCCATCTCCTCATCTCCCTGTGCCCACCTCAATCTCTAATGAATTCGCTGCCACCCCATTCTCTCATTTCTCTAGTGATTTAAATGCTCCTGCTTCCATCACAGACCAGTCCTTTGTTGCATTCCCTCCATAAATGGACCGCCAGAACTAAATGATGACAAGTGCTTCTTGTTATGTAATTTATGAATTCGATTATGCTAGCTGCTTTTTATGCTTCAAGGATTTATTTTCCACCAAGTGTTGTGTTCCTTTTATAAGATTATATTGTTGGACATGTCTACTGCAAACTTCTTTAATTATGAGTGTTTTTTATTTATTGATTCATATAGTCTTATTTGTTATTTGCTTAATTCTTTTTTTCCACATGAACTTATTTTCCTTAATTTAGTATTGCTTTCATGAGATGAAAATGTGTAAATGTGCCTTACATTATATATATCACGGGATCAATTTTTCATCCCAACAATAGACCTCGCACAACAATTTAGTCCCGCTAGACTCAACCTTTCCCTCACCGATTCACTCGTGTTTGTCTAGCAACTAAGTGTTTCCCTCACCAAGAGGTTTCTCACACTCTCTCCCATTACGTAAACAAGCGGAATACATAAGTGAAGATGCATAGAACCAAGCACACCAATTATTACAAGAAAACACTCCCAACCCTTATTAGTCTCGTCAACAAAGGGTATACAAGCCTCCAGAACATTGCATGCTACCCATCTATATATAGCCTATTATATGGAAGATTACAACAAAATTGTTTCCTAAGACATTGGCCATGTTTGGTTAGTTTGGCCTGCTAGAAAATTACTGAAATTGCCGATAACTGCCCCCAACTGCTGCTTCTTCCTTGGTATGCCACCCAACAAGCTAGTTGTACCTTTTGCCAACTCCTATGTTTCCAAAATAGGTGTCTGCATACCTTGGACTGTTCGTCGTCCAAGTTCCCAATCTCATCAGCCCATTGCGCTAATATACCAATGCCGCTGAATCGCTAGACGTACGTTACTACCGAATCTATCAACGCTCATGCATGTTGCCATTGTCGATGCATGCTGCCATTCGTGCCAATAGTGTTTACGTCAAGTCTTGGATTGTCCCTCGTCCAGAATTATCGTCAGCCCTTCTACCGATTTTGTCGACATTACCGATCTCATCAGTGCTGCCGAATTCGACGTTGTACCATTGTGTCATTCTAACAATGTTTCCTTAAGCCTTGGATAATCCATCGTCCAGACTTATCGTCCGCCCCTACTACCAATTCTGTTGACGCTATCGAATTTGTCGAAGTTGTTAATTCCAACATTGTCCATTGTGTCTAAACCAACACCGTTTCATCAGCATACCCCTGACAAATTTAACCCTGTGACAAACCTCCCCCACCAGAAGAAGTTGATGTCCTCGTTGAACTAAGTCTAAAGCACCTCTACCCAAAGTCTGTATGATATCACAGTTCAAGGTCGCCCACACACAACCTCTCAGTTCTGTCCATATTCGTATCCAAAATATTGTCCATTGATTCTGCGATATCAAGCTGACATTCTCATCATCAACCCATTTCTAAACCAATATGTGACTAACATCTTTTCTAGGGTCGTGCTTGTTCCCTAATATAGTCAAAATAGTTTTTAAGTCCAACTAAGGCAGTAAGATTAATCTCATCAATCTCATCTGGCCATAAACAAAGTTGCACCCCTCCACGGATACATTACTGCCATGTCTCTCTAGAATTCATATGCGGTTTACCTAAGTCACACACAAGTTGTCCTCATTTCGTTAGCAATCCCACATGCCAACACTTCCACCCTTAAACCTGTTTTCGCAAAGTTCAGATGCCACACATAGCAACCAAGGAATCTATCCCTTTCTTCACAAAATACAGCCATACAAAACTCCCCATCAAAGAACCATATGAACTCCCATGCGAACACATAATTCCTCAACTGTTCGATATGCAAAACCTATAAGCAAAATGAGACAACACATTTGGTGATCAATAACTCTCCTGTGTCGAAGTTCTTTCTGTAAGCCTATCATCAAACCTGCCTAAGCCCACACACGGATAGCATCTCAACATCAAATCCATCTGACCTGGTTCCTCCATATGCTATTATTGTGTCCAAGACCCTTCATCACCCACACAAGATTTTGCTGACCTAAAACAGCCCCTACTGTTTTTTACCCTTACTGCATGTTTTGTCCACCGAAAACCCGCAACACATTATCCTAACAAAGGCCAATAGCATTCTGCTTCCATCACCGTGAATCATCCATCGTCACAATGTATAGAATAAACTCATACTGCCTCTCCTTCAAGACAGCACACCAAATCATCCTCGTTGATGATTTTGGCTTCTATGTCAAACCCACTAAATCGGCTGCCAAATCTATCACCTAGACTGTCCATCGTCAATATGCAGACTCCTAAAGTGCACCCCTGCAGTACTGCCTCATCTGTGCTGCCTCCCTACCAAGGCAACACACCAAACTAAGTCCGTTTAATTTGGCTCCTCAACCAAATCTCTCCACAACTTAGCTACCGATGTTTGCACCTCAATCTGTCATCATCGTCAAGGTGCCTCAAATTCCCAATGACACAACACCATTGTGTTGCTTCCACTATGTTGCCTCCCTACCGAGGCAACACACTAAACTAAGTCCATCTAGTTTGGTTCCTTGTTGTATGGCCTATTTGTTGGCCACAATTCCAGCATGGCTGTTTTGCTTTCGTCACCCTGAAAATCCATCGACTCAGGTGCCCAAAACAGACCCCAAATCTGCCTCATCACAGGTAGACTCGCCAAGCCATGGTCACCTTCTCTAGGCAAGTCCTAACATGATTGAATTTCATCTAAACCACTAAGCACACGCATGGTATTCACATATAGTGTGTCCTAATCTCCATCTCCCACATTGATAGCATTGAGTTTTTCCCTCTTCGGGAATTCTCTAGCAAGTGCTTTCCATCACCTTTAGACCAGCAAAAATTTGGTTCTAAACCCTTATCGAATATTTTCTCATCTAACCTTCCATCGTCAAACGCATGTATGGGTTCTCCCCCTCCACCAAATTTCTTCTTCCTTTTCATCTCATCCTTTCTTTTAGGATTTGACAAAAATCTAGAAGTTCTTGCAGTCCTTTTGTTGGTCTCTGCTCTAAAGTCAGCCAGTCCATCGACAATAGTGATTGTTCTCCCAAATCAGTCCTTTGATTTGTCCAGAGAAGCATCAACACTCTTATTGTTGGTCACTGACCTATCCATTGGCAGAAGTGGTAGCCCTCCCAAATTAATCTGTCAATTTGGCCACAAAACAGTTTCGTCATCCTATTAAGAACACAGCCGCACTCTGATACCATGTGTCATGGGGTTAATTTTTTATCCCAAAAACAGACCTCACGTAACAGTTTAGTCCCGTTAGACTCAACTTTTCCCTCACTCGTGTTTGCCTAACAATTAAGTGTTTTCCTCACCAAGAGGTTTCTCACACTCTCTCTAATTATGTAGACAAGTGGAATACATAAGTGAGGATGCACAAAACCAAACACACCAGTTATTACAGGAAAACACTTAACCTTTATTAGTCTCATCAACAAAGGGTATACACAAGTCTATTAGTGTGTATGTTGTACATAAGTGTTCTGCCTCCAGAACATTGCATGCTACACATTTATATGCAGCCTATTACATGAAAGATTACAACAAAACTATCTCCCAAGACATGGGTCATGTTTGGTTAGTTTAGCCTTTAGGAAAATTACCGAAAACTACCCACAACTACTGCTTCTTCCTTGGCCTGCCACCCAACAAGCCAGTTGTATGTTCTATCAACTCCTATGTTGCCATAATAGGAGTCTACATGCCTTGGACTGTTCGTCGTCCAAGTTCCCAATCTCATCAACCCATTACACCAATATGCCAATGTTGTCGAATTGCTAGACGTACATTGCTATCGAATCTGCCAACGTTCATACATGCTGCCACAGTCAATACATACTGCCATTCATGCTAATAGTTTTTACATCAAGTCTTGAACTGTCCATCATCCAGACTTATCGTCAGCCCTTGCGAATCAAAAAAACAAATCTTATCTAATAAAAAAAAACTTTAAAAGGAAAGTTTTGTTTTTTGGCATATTAAAGGGTTCATTTGATTTTCAATTATAAGCACGTAAGCATTTTCTTAATCCACTAATATTTGATGTGAACAAGATTTTATTAAAAATTAAGATAACAACTAACTTTATGGTAGCCGACAAAATAATTATTTTGATAGGAATAAACATATTTGGATTTTAAAAAAAAAAGATCCATAATTAAACTTGAAATTTACATTTTCTTTTCCTTTTTCAAGAATAAAATTTCTTAAATTTTAAATGGTTAGGTGGAAGGATGAGATTTCAAGAGGTAAAAAAAAATTATTTTTGTTCCCACTGTTACAGGAAGACTAAATAAAAGGAAAAAAAGAAACCCCAAGAAAATACAATAATGTATTTTCTTTTTTTTTCTTTTTTAAAGAAGCAGGTGGATAAAGAAGTGACATGTTTTAACAGGTCCAAGAAAATTATGTATATAGCACACCTTATGGTATATTAATTAGAGAAGGTCATTTAGCTCGATCTTTCTAAAAATCCCAATCTCACTATTTACCCTTCCTAATGAATGACGAATGGGTTTATATGCACGGGTACTGTCCACCTTAGAATCATTCTAAAATAAGGTGGGCGATTTTATTTTTTTTTCTTAAGCAAGGTTGTTTTAAATCTTTGTTCCTAAAATATGATTGTTTTAAACTCACTTTATGTGTCATGTAAGCTCCACCTCAATAATTTTTATAATTTATTTGTCTTGATATAGTAATAAAACTATAATTAAAATCAAAATCTTATTTCCAAATATTTAAAAGGTATAAGCATTTAAATCTCTCATTTTTATAGGTTCATTAGTAATATCTTCATTGTGGAGTGTATAATCATTCATTTATTATTCTTGGTAATTATTAAATTATTCAAAAATTTAAGAAACAACTCTAGAAGATTTAGAAAGTAAAGTATCATGTACCCTGACTTCTTGAATTTTTTTATTACATGGTGTTTCACTTCCTTCAACTTTATTATTTTCAATGAACCTAGCATATCTAGTTTTAATAATTATTGTGTTATGGCTAGGACAATAAAATATATATCCTTTAGATTTATATGGATAACTAATGAGGAAATCATTTGATTATTCTTGAATTTAGTCTCTTTTCATATGGATTATAAATTCTTAATTATATTGGGCAACCCTAAATGTATAAGTGTGTCTTAAAGTACGTTTTCTACTGGTTCACATTTCATAGGGTGTTTTTAAAACTACTTTACTAGGAATTTTGTTTAATAAGTCAATGGTAGTTTTTAATGCATGCATTCATTATGATGTTGGTAAAGATGAATGGCTTAACACACTCTTTATTGCACATGGGCGTGTGGTGTAACAGAATGTCAGGATCGAGGAGTAACCATGTAATTGTTTGGTCTAGGGTCACTAGAAAATCCAGTTGTACTAGTTTTATATATAAAAAAAAATAACAGTAAAGGACTGATTTGTATGGTCTAGATAAGGTTTAAAGGTTTTTCATAACTAGAAAGAGAATGTATTTTTCATAACTCGTATATTGTGATGAAAAATATTCTTAATTAAAATTGATAATTATTAAAAAATATTATGAAAATTTTATAGTCAACTCATGATATTTAAATACTAGCTTGTTTATAGGTCCAACATTTATTCGAGAATGTTGACTATTAATTTTTAGAGAGAACAAAAACTTATGGTTATTGAAATATTAGCCAAATCCTTAAGGAATTTTACAAACTTGTTGTAAATTCCATAAAAATGCAAAGAAATACAAAAAGATTTCTAAAAAAATGCTAAAACAATTTTTTCTCTTTTTTTACAAATAAAATACAATTTTTGCAAGGATTGAGCCGTATACAACAAGCATAAATCCTTTTTTTAATTTTTTTTTACGACCATGTTTGGCAAAACCATATTTTTGTTCAAAACAAAATTGTCAAAACAGCTCTAAGGACATGTTTATCAAAGCCCTTAAGTCAAAATTCTTTTTATCAAAATAGTTGCAAACCAAACACAGCCTTAAGTATTTGACCTGGTGGACTTGAGAATATTGGTTCAACCATAAATCGAACCAAAAACCAATATTTCACCCAAATCTAAAACAGAATAAAGATTTAAACTAAAACAAATCAAAACTAAAAAAAAAACAAAAAAACATAAAATTTTCTAGCAAAAATGGATCAAACACCAAGGAAAATAAAAAGCACAAAGAACAATGAAGAACATTCAAACTCAAACCCAACAACGTAAATATCAAACTAAACCAGATTTCAAGCAATAAAAGGTAAGGTTTTGTTTGTAATCATGTGTAGATCAAATATATTTCCATGGTCAACTAAAAGTATCCAGACCTTTGCATTTGTTTCACCATTGTACGCTCATTTGTATGAGTGGCACAGACTCTCTCATTAACTTCCAATAAAGCTTTCTCAACCTCTTTTTCATTCAAACACCAATCCTGTGAAAAGATCTCGTATACATGATTTCATCATCTATGTTGTAATCCATTGTCATTATCTTTATAGTCTTTTCATCCACCTTGAAGGCCCCTACAGGGTATTAGGGTATTGGATAAACCATTCGATGTCATTGTACCATGATTTCCCATCTAGTGACTCTTTTAGTGAGTAGTGGTGAGCTTGGAGATTTCTTATTTCAATGCTTATTGGTTGAATCCTGCCCCCAATATTGATTTGTGTCACCGAAGCTAGGGTGGTTAAGGCATCAGTAAACTGGTTTTTGTCTTTGCTTATGTTTATGAATTTTATCTCATCGAACTCAATAACTAACTTTAAAAGATAATCCTGATATGATATCAGCTTCACATACTTAGACTAGGATAATCATTATATGATCCTTAATAGACTAGGAAACGTTTTTCTGTTGAATGCTAAAAATCCTCTCTCATTAAGGATTTGATTGGCCAAATTTACCTTGCACAAAAAGAAGAATAGTTGTTGCCTTTTAATCCTTATAATATTAGGAAATCTTGTCTAAACAATGTTGTCATAGGGCTAGACATGTGAGGTCCATGTTGTCTAAACATGGATTAAGCTCTTTTTTGACTTAGATTAGATAAATCAAAGGTTGTTTTTTAATCTCTATTAGTACTACTTGCTCTCTATGTTCATCTTGGCTTAAATAAGCTGAACAAACTTATTTAATGTTTCTTTAAGCTTATTTGTTCTAGTCCTTATAATGGATCCACTTGGCACTTGTAAGGAGTGAATGGCATGTTTAGTTATAGTATTGGTTGGTTGTCATGTCAGTCATGCCATTGTATGTGGAAACTAAAATATTTTCCTTGCCAGTGAATGTCATACCGTCTTTGATTTTGTCTGGGGGCAGTATATAAATAGAAGAGCTTCGTGCTTATGTTTTGAGCCCCTGGAAAGTGTTAGCACCAAGTCTGGTTTTTAGGCATCAAACAGTGTTATAAGAGCTTTCCCTTTGTTGTTGTGTACTTCCAAGTTTCAACTGAGTTCTTTATTGTATCTAGGCAACCTATCTGTGTAAAGGGTGTTTTTGTTTTATCGAACATTGATGAATTTCTCATTGTTAAAAAAACAAAAAACAGGATGAATATCACGGTAACAAAATACATTGGGCAGGAAGCCCATAAGATTTGGCAGCCCAACCATTTGCATTTATAGGCACAAGAAACAACAAATTTTCGTAAATTAAATTCCACCAGTCAGGTATTTTTAGCTGCTGATAAAATGGCATGTGGCTAATTTAACACTACATAAAGAGGGAGTCAAAATTTTCCTGCGTCAACTAACCAGGCCTCTGAATCAGGTATCGTTCAAATATTAAATCATTCATCAAATATTAAGCCAACTCAGTATCAGTTTTTGTTCTTCATGGTTATAAAGAAATTTAATAAAATAACAGAGATTGTGATTGTTTCATCGGTCAAAAATAGCATTTCTAAACATAACAAGATATGAATCACCATGCCAAAACCAGTGGGGGGAATTATTTGAACCAAACTTGATCTTTAATAACAAAACATGTGATTTCGAGCATCAGCATACTTTCAATTTGGAATATCAAGCGATTCAGCTTTACGGCAAGATAGCACCATTAATATATTTGACAGGTGGCCAACATCACTGGTTCATACATAGCTGTCAATCAAAGAGTTCCTCATCTCATTCACTATGGCATTTGGCTGAGCTTCCCGCAACTTGAAAACACTCTCAATAACAGAAAGTTCAGTAGCAGTAGTGTCTGCCCCACAAAAGGCAGCCCAGTCATTCACAGTCATGCCAGCAGCTATCACTTCACTGCCACGGTTTATGGTTCCAGCCACTAAAGGCACCTGAAGGAGGGTTGAGAGTTCATCCAAGTCTTCAATGGATGTGTGGGGGTGCACCTGCAGCACAAAGTAATCAGTTAAAAACATGATAAGCATATTTAGATATTTCACAGCTAGTTGCCTGAATAAGCATTAGAAAAGCATATAAAAATCTTACCAATCCACCTCTGTTGGAGAAAGCACAGTAGCTGCCCACAAGAACATTACCAGCAACAGTCTGCCTAAACACTTCTACTCCAAGAACATCGGCAATCACTTCCTCTGTTTCCTGATCAAAATAATGAAGAACAAGCATATCAACATTTAGAAAATGCTTGTAATTACAGAAAAAATACAAGCAGACAGCAAGAACGAACTTCTAAAGATATGCAATAATATAAAGTAATCAGAGCGAATAAGAAGATAATGAATTCAAAGGAAGAGCTCAAAATACCTTGTCAAGATCAGTGTGTGTTAGAGCAACATGGTCATTGCAAGCTACACCATTTCCCAATGCAGATAATTTCTCTTCAATTTGCTGAACCATAACTTGATCAGGAGACTGTTTCTCAAGTGTTGAAGTTCTGCAACAACAATGACAACAAATCAGTAAACTATCAACTTGGCTACTTGTACAATTACCCTAACCACAACAACAAATATTTTCAAAACTTTAATACTCACCTTGATCAGTAGTAGTATGCGGCAAGAGAATTCCATTTTTGTTTCCTGCCCATTAAAACCAAACCAATAACACATCAGAATTTCTTTCAGACATTAGTAAAAAATAACCATTAAAAGGCTGGCATAACAAGAAAAAAAACCCTTTACCTGCACAAAGTCTACCAATGATTCTAGAACCTCCAATGGAAGTTTTAACAACAGGAATAACATCTCTTAACTCTGCTTCAAATGTGTTGCGCACAAAACAACAGTAGAATCACATTACTAATTATAAAAACAAATCATTTCACTTCTTTTCTTGCTTTTTATCATATTTAATTAATTAACCATACATATAAAAAACATAAAAAAAACCTTTTAAAAGAAATTACCTATAAAAGTTCTCAGAACCACCAATAGCAACCAAACAATATGCATTGGTGAGCTTTGAAAAGACACCAACTTCACATGAATTCTCGAACATAAGCCCTAACCCACATCAAGAAAGCACACAAAACACATAAATAAAACATCAATTCATTAAAACAACAAAGCAGAATTAATGGGGTTCAGGTACTAAAAGCTCAGAAGATGAACTTTTTTTTAGGAAAAAGAAAGCAAAGGAACTTACTTGTTGCCATGATTGCAAAAAAACTTAATACTGTTGTTGCTTTTGTTGATTGTAGAGAGTGAGAGGGAGTGGGGCTACCTGGTTAGGAAAATTAAAGGAATGCACGTTTGCAAGGAGAGAATTTTGCCAATTAGGGTTTATACATAGAGGGTATTTTCCTTTATTTTTTAGCTCGGTTCGAGGTTTATGTGTAAACGATAACTCGTCGGTCTATGCTACTATGACTTTTGGATTTGACTATTTTTCGTGGTGCCTGCGTTGAAGGTTACAACTATTTTATTTTTTATTTTTTATTTTTTGCCCCTGTTTTTGAAGCTGAGAGGATGAGTAAACGAAGCAAGAATACATTAGCAATTTAGTGAAGTGTAAATTATAATTTAGTCTATGTTTCTTTTTTTCTTTTTTTTGTTTTCTATGATACTAGTTTATTGCTGCAGGGCTAATAATAATATTTTTTAATGTAAAAAAATATAAATATTATAAAAAAATATTAAATGTTTTGGGTTTAGTATCAACTCAATTCTGTTGAATCTAATATAATCTAATAATATTAGGTCATGCTAGAAGCAGGGCCCAACACTACCCAATACTATTAGATCCTAATAGCAATAAAACCCAACTCTATTAGGTCTTATCGGTAATATAACTCAACTCTATGAGGTTTTGCTAGAGGCAGAGCCAAGCACTATCCAAATTTATTAGGTCGTAGTAGCAATAGAGCTTAACTCTATTAAGTTCTATTAGGTAGCAAGACATAACACTAAGAGAGAAGAAATTCAATTAACTCAACCTCAAATGAAAAAAAAAATTATCATTACCCAACTTTTGTATAATATAAAAAAAATCTCATCATTTTTTTTTAACATATGAAAAAAAAAATAAGAGATAAAAATCTAAAGAGGCAATATTTGGGTCTTGTTGAAAGCCGGGCCCAATAGATATGTGACCCGTACTCCGTTGCAGATTAAATATTTTTATTTTTCATAAAACATTATCTATCCAGGTTTTTTCAATGCATTTTAGTAGTTCAAAAAATATAATAAATAAAAAAGTTTATGCACACATGTAATCAAATAAACTAAAAATTATATGCGTTAATAAATCAATAAAAAAATAATTAATGACACCTAATAACAAAACTTGTAAAACCGAGAGACAAATATAGATCAAGATATTAAATCTTGAAAATAAAACATTAAATTAATTGAATAAAATAAAAGAAAAAAGAAATAACATGTAAGGCTATACATATTCAGAATATATTCTAAAAATAAATCTTTTTTATTTTCAAAATATAATTTATCTATATAAAAGATAAAAACAAAACCATAGATGAACCAGAAAAACAACTTCAAAAATTAAATACATAACAAAAAAATTAATATTTTTTAAAAGAGACCCCTAAACAAAATAAAAGAGATGAGGTTTTGTCAAAAAAAAATTTAGTTTTTTAACCGGTCATATCACTTTATTTCTTTTCAATTGCATTCTTTAAAGTTATATTTTCATGGCAACCATAGTTATCAAACCCGGATTAGGGGTTGACCCGACCAAGAGGATGAGTCCCAAGTTACATGGGTTGACTCGGGTCAACCCGGAAAAGTTAGAAAAAAAATATTTGAAATTTTAATATTTTATATGAAAAAATTATGAAACAATTCAAGTCCAAGTTGACCTGGCGGGTCAACCAACTTACTCCGGGCTAATTGCAAGCTCGAATTTTGAATGAAACAGACCCGGCCATGGCCCTGGGTCACCCAGAAAAATTTTAAAGAATATTTTATGTTCTATTATTTTATATATAAAAAAAATTAAGAAACAATTCATATGGATATAGGTTATACATGTTGTAAACAATTAGGTTTAAAAAATTGTTTCAAAAGGCTTTTTATCCCATATTGAAAAGATATTATCTTATTCTTTTAAGTTGAAGTATTTAAACCAAAAAGATTTTTTTATCCCACATTTAAAGAACATAACTTTTTTTCTTGTGAATATAAAGTATGTGTACTAAAGGGTTTCAAATCCTACATTACAAAAATAAAACATTATTTTAGTATTTATATAGTGAATTTTAAAATGAGTTAGTAACCGGTTGAAAAATATGAAAAAAAAGGGTCTCTAGGTAGGAGAAAACATATTTGAAAAAAAAAAAAAGGTCTCTACTGAGTTTTATCGAGTCACCCGAGTTTCAGGTTGACCATACGGGTTCATCAGTTTACTTGGGCCAATTACATGCCTGAATTTTGAATGAAATAGACCCATTTAACGCTATTGGATCTTGTTAGGTACCAGGGCTCAACGCTATTGGGCTTGGTTGGGCAACATGGCTTACCGATATTGGGTCCCGCTAGACAGCAGTGCCCGGTAGCATTAGGTCTTATTCAGCAGCAAAACCCAACAACATGGGGTCTACCGCCAAGCCAATCTTCTTGGGTATGGTTGGGCAACCAGACCCAATGCTATTAGGTCTGGCGGTCAAGCCAGACCCAATGCTATTTGATCTAGCTGTCCAGCTAAACCTGGTAATAATTTTTTACTATACACAGAAAAGACAACAACTTATAATGCTATAGTGTCATCCACAATGTAAATATTCTATGTCTATAGTGTGATTCACAACACAATGAGTCTATATTTACAGTACATGCATAATATTTTTCCCTATGTCTTTTAAAGTATAGTATAATTGTATTCTAGCCTTTTTATTATTATTATTTTGAAAGTTATAAAATAGTTTTGTTATCATAATTATTGCTAATTTTTAAACTGTCTGGATTCACTTTTTAAAATACATTATTGGTATTTCTTAATAATAAGTTTTTTTAAAAAAAAAAAAGAATTAACTAATTATTTTGCTTATAACACTGAAAATAATTTACTCTTAAGCTTCAAACGTGAAATCGAAGAGAAACAATGGCCATAGCTAAAAAATGATTACAACATTTTTTAGTTTTATTTTATATTTTTGTCTATATTTCTTTTATAAAACATGTTTTTGTTTTTATTGTTTCAATTTTTTTTCCCTTAAAATAGTAATCAAATATATTTTAGATAATATCATGAGTTTAGCGGGTTAAACCAAGTTAACTCTAATTATTTTTGTGTTTATTTTTTAATTGATTTTCTTTTAATTTCATCTCAGTTAATATTGAATTGATTAAAAATTACATTTCATAATTTTTTCTATTTATTTTTTATAGGGTTATCAAAATATCACCTAGGTCTTGAATTTAGCAAATTAACGCGATTTAATTCGATTCGATCCAATTCATTGTAGTTTTAATATTTTAAAAAAAATATCATCTTGAAATTGTTTTGGTCAGATTCTATTTTTAAAGATCATCTAGGTTGTCTTTATACCTGCTAAATCGATTAAGTCATATCAAATCAATCTCCATACGGTTTAAAATATTTTTTTTACTATAAAACATGTTAATAATGCTTGAATATATTTTCTTACATGGAAAAAAAAAAAACATTGATACAACCCATAGAGCTAATAATCTAATCTTATTTAAAAATTGAATTAAACATCTTTCCCTTGTCTGTAATTTATTATCAACCATTGAGGATTCATTTAGCAGTAGACTATCTTATAAAAAGATGATTTCTCTCATAAAAAAAAAAAAATCTTACATCTTAATTCTTTTCATTCCAAGTACGAGTGGTATCTAATTTTAAATCACTTGGTGGTTAAGATAATACTTATCATGTTGTGCGCGATGTCAAATGACTGATCTAATTCTTAGATCTATGGGGATTTTAGATATATTTAAAAAAATTCATAAAAATATGATTTAAAGAATTTATAAGTCACTACCTAGTATTATAGTCATTAAAAAACTTAATAGTCTACGAGAATTTAAGTGGACTAGTTGTGTGTGAGAAAAACTCATCACCTCTAATGTATTTTACTAATAACAAACTGCATTATTCATTTATCTAATACAAACTAAAGTATTATTGTGTTTTCTAATTGTTGATTTGTCTAATGTTTAGGAAAAGTCATTCTTTATAAAAAGATTATTATTTTATTAGGCTAAATCCTAGCAATTATAGAGTCAAAACATACAAATGAGAAGAGAAGAGATTCTTTATTTATTCAATATCGGAATATGTTTTACCTATAAGTTTATAATCTTGTATATTAAAAGAAACAAAATAATTTTTTGGTGTTTTTTTTTTTAAAATATAAGCCAAGTTCTCATAGCTTTAATAAACTAGTTATTAAATTGAAAATGCTTACAAATTAAAAAGACTATTTTTTTTTTATTTGTAGTATGCTAAATTATACAAATATGATTTATTTTTTAGAGACTTGATCACATGCACAAAAATAAAAACAATTTAATTTTTAATTTTTTAAAATATAGAAGTTTTTATTTTTTGTGTTTGTTTCTAAAATTTTGAAGAAAAACATGTATATTTAATACCAGGTCAGTATTACAATATAAGTTTATAACTCGATATTAAGTAAAATTATTGAAAAAATATGTAAGGAACCATAAATAATTTTAAAATGGTCCCTAAATTTTTTTCAAAATCTTTGAAAATCATTAAAGGTTTGTTTGGAAAACAATAAACAATTCAGCATAAAAAAACTGTTCAAAATTTGTTAGTACATGTTTTCAAACACGTTCTAAAGACTCTAACAAAATGCATTTTTTTAAATAAAATTTTGCACAGCCAAAAAATGCTTTAAACCTAGAATGGGCTTGGCCCATTTAAGTGGTCTGAGCTTTATTATCAAACTCAAAACCCAAAAATAAAAGCCCGTCAAGTGTACAAATATGGTATTCAGCCCAAAAACAAAACGTCTAATACATATTGACATTGTAGCCCAGCTCGTTGTCAAAATAATTAGACCTAATTAAAACCAAACTGTCAGCCCATCCTATAAACATTAAAAACGCAAACTATATTCATGACAAAGGATCTGCATCCAAGATTCCACACAAACTTATAGCTCCTTCAACATCAAAAACCAGCATTCTTGTTTAAACCTAGAAGCATGCATTTTCAAGCCAAACAAAAAAATACAACATTATTCACATTTTTTTTTTATCAGCTTCAAGACTAACAAGTATTATCTAAAGAGAACATAGTCAATCAAAAGGGACAAACAAACCCCAAATAAGCACATAAAAACGATGCATTTAATTAATTTATGAGTTAATGCTTCAAGAAGTTTAAGGATTAGACCTTCAATAACAGGAAAAAAAGGATGCAAGGCTGCTGGACTTCTCACTGTTGAGGAGAGCTTGCACCGATGCTATGTTCGGCTGGAGGCTCACGTGGTGCAGAGCTGCTGAGCAAGCTGGTCTCGCTGGAGTTCACTACTATTGTGAGGAACAATCATTATTGTTGCCAGGGAAAAGTCAGTTAAAAATTCTGCTATGGCTGGGACAAGGAGGCGCACGGTGTAGTTGCTAATGGTCCATGGTGTTGTACTAGAAAAGTTGTTGCTGATGCAGAGGAGTTCATAGCTGGTACTGTGCTGCTGAGAAGAGATGCACTATCAGTGTAGAAAATGACGCTGATCTTGAAGGCTGCTGATCAAGGTGCGGATGCACAGAGGTTTGCCACTGCTGCTGGAATGGTTGAAGATGAGATAAAGGCTGACGGTGCTGCAGCTGAAGCTGCTGGTCTGGCTGATTCCCCTGCCGCTGTTCACAGTGCTGCTGCTGTGACCGGAGTCTCTCGATTGGAACAAGAAAAACGAAGCTGCTGTGAACAAAGAAGGAAAGGGAGTGGACGTTGTTTGGATGTTGGACATGACTGATGTTGAAAAACCTCTGCTGCCACGGCTGGCAGAGGAGAAGCTGCCACTACTAAAAATGTGTTTGGTATTGTGGTAGCGGTCGTGGTTTGAAAAAAGTTGTTTTATAAAAAGTATTTTTAGTTGAGGTTGGTTTGAAAAAATAGATGTTTGGTTAAAACTGTGGTTAAAATTGAGGTTGAAGAAAAAGTAGTTTTAATGTGTTTGGTTAAAAATATTTTTGAAATTTAGGTTATAAAATAATTTTAAAAAATATATATTAATATTGATGGTTTTTAATTTAAATATTATGGATTTAACTATTGTTATTACATCATAAAATAAATCACACTTTATATAAAATATTTTTTATTATTCCATTAAATTATCTACAATTCTATCACGTATGAAATTGAGATTGCAGTAAAATTCTATAAATGCAGTGTCATCAAGTGATCTCCATCTAATTTATATAGTCATTAAATAATATTTAACACTAGTTTTTTGAATAAAACACAATTAAAAATAAAAAAATTATATTTTTGGATCGAACCTTATTCAATGTATTTTTAACTTTGAACCGGACCGATTCGGCAGGATCAATTTTACTATTAATAGAAAAAAAATGGGTGAATAGTGGAGCATGGCTCCACTGTTCACATGAACAGTGGAGCCATGCTCCACTGTTAGAAGAAAATGGATGAACAGTGGAGCCATGTTCATCCATTTTTCCATTTCAAGAAGCAGCCGAGAGCTGCTTCTTGAGACCTGTGGTTGCACCACAGTTAATGGTAGGGTCCATCATTGAAAAACTGTGATGCAAAGGTTACCAAACAGAAAAATTTATGGTTGCGGGTGAACCTCGCCCGCAGCTACAATACCAAACACCCACTAAGAAGAAGACTTCTGCTCACGGTCTAGAAGACTGGCAGCTGTGAAGGAGAGAAGGCTTCTTGTTTTTATTGGAGAGAGGAAAGTCATGTTTATGTGATGGGTGATTTATGAGAGAAAAGGGTAATTGGGTGTGGCTTTTTCTGGGTTGTTAATGAGCCTCTATCCTTTTTTCTTTTTTTCCCGCTAAAGCTTCTCTAAAATTTCCCCCTCTTCTTTTAGTGCAAGTAAAACTATCTATTTAGCAAAAACTGATTTGTATTTCTCCTTTCAATTGCTTGGATTCTAAGTAAATTTGGTGATGAAACAACTCAAAATTAGATTCGTTATTTTATTTCTTTGCATTTTTGGTCCATTGTCCATATATATTTTATTTTGAAATTTTAAAATTTTTTATTAACACAACTCTAATGACAGCTCGATGAGAAAAGTAATGAAGATTTTTATATGGATGTGTTAATAGTTAAATGTGTTGAAAATAAATTTTTAAATTTTAAATTTTTTTGGAAAAATCATTGAAAATGCGAAAATATGCAAGCACATAAAAAATATTTTTTTTATTATTTTTTTCATTAATTTTGGATTTTTAAAAAAATTATTAATAAAATAAGGTAAAAAAATATGGTTATGCCTATATTGATATTATTAACTAAATTAGTTAAAATCAGAAAGTAAACTAAACTACTATATCCTTTTGTGCAAGATGTGCTACCAATTATGTGTTATTTATTTATTTTATTGCATGTATCTAGGATTTTATAGACTAGATTATGGATGTGTTCCTCTTCCACTCCATAAACTATCTACCCAAATCTTAAGAGGTGGGCTAGTAGGACTCCCAGTTAGCAAACTGATCAGAGTTCGCCTGCCTCAAAAATCTCATACTTATGCAATGGTTATACAGCCCTTCAATTTTCTGTGATGGTCAAATTGGCCCAAATAGTAGACATTAACAAATAAAAAATAAAAAAAAAACTAAAGGAGGGGGCGTTTTATTGTACCCCTCTGTAGATAATATTGTTCACTAGGATTTTATTTTTTTTAATTTATAGTTTTTTTTTTCAATTTTATCCTTTAAAATTAGGTTTATCGGGATTGAGATTCATAATCCTTTTCAATTTATTTTTTATGAGATTATCCCAGACTAATGACCTGGACCACGAGTTTAACTGGTTAACTTGATTGACTCGAGTTTTTTTCTTCTTTTTCTAATTGATTTTTTTCTCGATTTTATTCTTCAACATTAAATTGAATAGAAATCAGGCTTTGTGATTTTTGTCGATCTACTTTCTATGAGGTTATTTTCATCTCAAGGCAAGTTAACCTTAGTTAACTCAAGTTGTTTTTATGTTCTTTTTTTAATTGATATTTTTTTTCAATGTCATCTCTCAATACTGTGTTGATTAGAATTGAGTTTCATAATTTATTTTAATTTATTTTCTATTAAGTTATTCTAGCCTCATGATCCGATTTACGAGTTTAGTAAATTTACCCAAGTTGACTTAGGTTATTTTTTTAATTGATTTTTTTCAGTTTCATTTTTCAATATTGGATTTATTAGAGTTTGAACTTTTTAATTTGTTTTGACTTTTTTATAGGTTATCATATCCAATATGTTGTTGTCTCAATATTTATTAAAAAAATATTATCTTAAAATATTTATTTTGAGTCAAACTAAGTTTTTACTAGTCATCCGGGTTGTCTTTGAACCTGTCAAAGCAACTGAGTCACATTAAATCAATTTCTAAATAGTTTAAAATTTTCTTTTCTACTAGAATTTTTTTTAGCAAAACCTAAGCTTTTTTGTGTTAAAGAATCTTTGATCCAATCCATAATATAACACATACCAATGATCTAGTAATTATTAATCATTCATCTTGTAGGGGAAAAAAGACAGATTTTAAGTTGGAACAAGCAAATTAAAATTAAAATTATGAATATATCTTCCTGGGAATCATGTGCCACCATATTTCATAACATAAAAGGTTAGCTAACATATAGAATAAAGTCTATAAGGTACAAGAGACAAAGACAAGCTAGGCCATATTTCAAGTACAAGATATAATATTAATCATTCTACATTGATCCTAGTTATTAATTATAACACCTTGAAATTTTAAAAGCTTTCAAGTCTTGAATTTATATGAAAAATAAGGTAAATTTCTTTTTCTCATCTAGATTAATTCAGTAATCCTTAAATTCCTTTTTAATATCATCCTTGAGTCGATTTATGTCGTCATTAATTGTACCAAAACTTTAGTAGAGTTTCCCCTCAAAAGTAACTTTTTTAGTATTCAACATGCAAAAAAACTCATTTCAATTTAGCACATATGATTTCATCCAACTATCTTGGACAATCAACCAACACAATTCAAGGATAGCCTCGTGGCTACTCCTATCACACAAATTATCTCATCTCAATTTAGCACATATGATTTGGTCCAACTATCTTGGACAATCAACCGATACAATTCAAAGATAGCCTCATGGCTACTCCCATCACATAAATTATCATTTATCATTTAATAAATCACATCATTTTCAAAAATTACAATTAACACATACATGGATATAATATTTAAACATAAAGTATACACAATGAAATTAAAAATTGTCAATTAACTGTACTTTACTGAATTCATTCATATGACAAATTACTATCAATTTTATTATAGGACATAATAGGTAATTTTAGTTTACATTTACATATTCATTACCTAAAGTTAAAGACTAAAGTAAACAAGTAGAACTGCTACTCCGATCGAGTTTATGAAGATCCTAAAATGAACATACATCATTTTAAATACACATCATAATTACAAATATTAAGGATTAAATAATACTTCCAAAACTCTATCCTTAAACTTTATTCTAACTAAAATAAAATCTTTATTCTAACAATTAACTTATTTAGGATTTGTCATTTACAAGAATGACATGCAAATCTGGTTAACCATAAGGTACTAATGACACCGGCAATCCATATAAGAATGTTAATACAATCTCCATGATACTTTCACTTGCCTTTTCATATCTTTTTATTTCAATAATAAACATACAAATATACATTTAAGGAATTTATAATTATATAATTTTATAACATTCTAAAAGTGGCATAAAATGTCGAGCATCTTTTTTAAACTTGTAGACTCTTAACTTTCCTCGACTGCTGCCCCTCGACTGCTGCCCAACTTCTGCAGTCTCTCTTGCATTAATAGGGTCAAAATTATCATAACTAAGGAATTTATTTTAAAAATTTTTCTTTCAATTCATATCTTTAACTCAATTAAAGGAAATTCACATCGTTATGCACATCATGAGAAATTCAAACCTTGCGCCTATTCAAAACACACCCATCCATTTCCATGCAATAAATAACCCTAACTTAAACACATAAACCAACAAATAACCCTTGACTTTCCTACATTTAGAACCTCTCTACAATGTTGTATCTCCTATTTTTAGTCATCTTGTATAAGACTACTAAAATGACTTCCTTTACACTATTTTTTAGGCTATTTATTTCAGCCTTCTTTTGCACCCTAATCTGACCCTACAACAACTCATATTCATTCCATCTTCATTTTCAAAATATGATGCTTAAACATTCCTATTTAATTAACTTAACTCACTAGGAAAACAATCACAGTACATTACCTATTTTTTACCCCATAAAAAATCAAGAAAAAATAGATTAAAAAAATTCAAAATACAAAAGGATGCACATGAAGAAAGCCTATAAGATTGCCCAAGTTGGTGATGAAGGATCAAATGACAATTGAAAAGTTTGAAGGACCCAAATGTATAAGATTGACAATATTGGTGACTCAATCATAATTGATAAAAGACCTATTCGGTGAAAATAATTTTATTTTAGGCAAAGAAATATAATTTGGATGAGTAAGAACTCAATGAGGATTTTGAAAGGCTTAATCAATTTTATTAAGGACTTGATTGCAAGGAAAATTAGTTTTTTAGAGTCAATGTGGGTTTTAATTAAAAGAAATTAAAGTTTGGGGGGCTGAAATTAGACTTTGAAAAGTTTAATTAGTCAAATCAGGGGCTTAATTGTAAAAACAATTAAAGTTTGATGGGTAATTAGGGGTTTGATTAAAGAAATTCAAATCCAATAACCAAATCGTAAAAGGCGCAAAACTTCAAGGGCTGGAATTGCCAAATCATAGGTCAAATTAAAGAAATTAAAAGTTTGATGGTTAATTAAGGATTCAAATGCATACATCGAAAACCAAGAACCAAGATCAAAATGACGCTAAACTCTAGGGTTGATGATTAAGTTTGACAAGGGTGAAATTATATGAAATTAAAAGTCTGGAAGACAATTGAGGATGCAATTAAAAGCAATTAAAAGAAAAAAAAAAGACTAAAATAAAATCTATCATATCCCAAATTAAAGACCCTAATTTCTAGGTATTTAACCCAGACAACATGTCGTTTAGCCTCTGTTTATCTTTTTCCTTGGCAGTTCATGATAGTCAGGTTAACATCTTCCAAAAGCTTGTTGTGGAGTTCTAGACAATCATATGGTATGTGGTTTTTTTCAATGAAAGAGGAATGTCCCCTCTACAACCCTATTTCCATGAAATTGGACGTTTACATCCTTATTCTTCCATAGAAATCTCTAACAACTTGTCTTAAATCAGCCATCATTCAATTTTTAGATTCTGAGCTGATCGAGTTGGCACCTTCAATCGGGTAATATGGAGCTACAAACCTCCAAATTGAACGAGGTTAGATCTAGAAAAAAGATGTGCACTCCTTTACCAACTTCGGGTGGTCTTCAATGATGATGACGTTAGAATTTTTCTAACGAAGCCTTCAAAGTGGTCATCCCAGGTAGCCTAACTGAGATACCCATTTACACATAAACACCTATCATTTTCATGTGTTCACACTTAGAAATTCCTAGAGGGTTATTATTAAAGGTTGAAAACATTTCTCTCAAGATCAAAGAGTTGAAACACTTCACCTTGACCACCACGTTTAATCAAAATCATCTAAATCCAAAATCATCTATCTTGTGATCAAACCAACCTAGTTTTGATTTGTTGGAACCCTAATAAACTCATTTAAAAGCTCTAAATCAACCTATAAAAGTAGTGATAATCTAATAAAAAATAAGGGATAAAAAAAGGAGAAGGAAGAAATTTGGTTAAGCTTTAAGGGATTCAATATTGAGTTCAAGAGCTCAAAAAAGGTTCAAATGTATGGCCTTGTTAGGTTTAGAGATAAGAAGAAAGAAAACCAACAGCAAAAATCTACTCTCATTGAAGATTTCAAGCTTGGAAGGTATATTTTTGTAAACTTTGAAAGTGAAGTCAATAAGACCTACTAGATTCAAAATCTATGTTTACTATATAATGTAATTTTTTTTTAATATATTGATGTGAAGATTAGTGTCTTGGTATGTTAAACTTGCATTTAGTTTGATTGAAATCTGCTAAATATAGAAGCAAGGTGTTTAATATTTTTTCTGGTTTGTTAAAACATTGTTTAAGGCTCTTAAGTTTTGTTTTAATCTTGTGGAGTGTTAAAGTGCCAATTTTGAACCTCATATCGGTTAAGCATGCTTATTGTTTTCATTTGGTAGTTTTGGAAAATGAAACTTAATGGATGTTTATGATGATTTGATGCTTTTGTTACTTTCTTTTTATTCAACTATACTTAATATTGATAATGTAGCTTATAAGGACCAAAAACAATAGGTTTAGAGGCCTAAAAGTCCATTTCTAGTTGGGTAGCTTGTTTTTTAATTCTGTATTTTTGTTGGGCAATTTTCTTCGTGTTTTTAGAAAATTTTAGCCTTATAATTTGGACTAATTTTAGTCCATTTCTTTGTAGTAAACCATCCGAGCAACTTGATTGGTTAGTAATATAGGATTTATTTGTATCATAACAAGTGTTTTGGGGTTTTAATCCTAGGGTTATGGTTTAAAAACATCTATATTGACCCACAAAACTACCACAACTACTCTTTTATGACGCATGTTCTGTACCATATATAATTGACCTTAATGCATGTTTATGGCTGCATAATTTTGTCAATAAGGCCTTAGTAAAAGGTTGTATCAATTTAGTTCTTATAAGTAAATTGAAGTTTGATTCTTAATTATTGACAAATAATATCTTCTAACTCCTAACTAGTCATGCAAAACACAATTCCACATTTGATATCTAGAAGCAAATGTTTGGTTGTTCTATCTATGTAATATTGTACAATATAATTAGATGTACATATGGTTCGGGGGTTAGGGAGTGTAATAGCGGTTATTTTTTAAAATATTTTTCACTGAAAAATATATCAAAATAATATTATATTATATTATATATATATATATATAAAATTATTCTTGATATCAGCACATCAAAACAATCCAAAAACATTAAAAATATAATTTTAAGCAAAAAAAATTCAAATTTTAGTCAACCCTTGTTTGAAAAGCAATACCAAACAAGGGTTTTATCTAGGTTTCAACAATCATATTATCAAGTAAAC
Organism: Populus tomentosa; assembly: GCA_018804465.1. NCBI lineage: Eukaryota > Viridiplantae > Streptophyta > Magnoliopsida > Malpighiales > Salicaceae > Populus > Populus tomentosa. The sequence continues at coordinate 6,817,764 of CM031981.1, forward strand.
GGGTCTTTTAACTGAAAGGATCAAGATAAGATGAGTATTCCCTTTGCATAGCTCAATCAATTATCAATAGATTTAGTGATTGTAAAGGAGTCGTGGTGTTCAGTTAAATTAGGATGTTCTTGTTGGGTTTCCTAAAAAACATATACGTAGCAAAAATAATAAATTTAAAATTTTTCAGGAGTCTCAAGGATCTTGTTAGATAGATCTAGAATTGTTTAGGGTTTATGCAAAGATTACCTAAAAATTAGATGTTCTTTTCAGCTTTGAATATTTGCTTAAAGTTTGTGTTATCGCAAACCATAAGTCATTTAAGTATCCGGTCTCTAACAGTAATTCATACAAATCACCCGTAAGAAATCTCCTAAACTCTTTTAGTAGAGAGGGATTGTTATACATTAGAGTCCTAACTCTTTTCTTTTGTGTTTTAGGTATTTGCATATTGTATTTTTCTCACATTTCTCTTAGGATATAAGAGGTATAGCATTTTATTTATAAGAAAGTGTAAAAACTCTATAAATAGTAAAATATCAATTTTCTTCTTAAATAATATTAATCAATCAAGTCCCTACTTGATTTTTCTAGGTTGAGAATTGTAATCTCTTGAATTAATTACATTATAGTTCTCAATTTCTAAAATTAATTTACAATCAAATCATACTTGATTAATCATCTCATTTTAATTTTTTACCAATGATTCTTATGTGTGTGACTCATTAAGTTCCTTAATAAGTTGACCCAAATATAAATCATAATCTTAAATAAAATAGGATTAAACAAATTAATGTATTATGAATTCAACAATTAATTGATTTATATTTGAAGATCCAGTATAATATCTAGCAACCTATCATGATCTTTTAAATATTATAAAAATCAATAGTGGTTTAACTTAACCTTTTAGTGATTAATTTCTCATTGTAATTATTATCCCTTCATCATAAATGTTCTTATTTAAACATTATAACATGAAATGTGTCTGCTTTATTAAATCATTTTAATTCTCAATATTATAATCATTGATTCTTTAAATGAGATTTTGAAACTCTTTTCAAAATTCATTCCATTCCACTTTGACTGAAGATTTCACAATCAATGCTATTTGAGAACAGATAAAATAGTTTTTCTAATTTATCTAGGGTGATGAATCATTTCTTGATTATTCAAGTACCTTTATACTCAATATCTGTTCATTTGTTACCTTTGATTAAGACAACATGTGGTTAGGATATATCATAATATTTTTTTTATAAGATAAATTAGTAATCTCAAGTCTAAAGATCACTTACATAATTGTCACGAGTCTTTCCATAAATATAAATGATCTTTCTATATGGAATTCTCTTACAGGTCTATGTAGTGTACATGTCATTGATAAGCACATACATATTAGTTTAAGGTATTCCTCATACCTCAGTTTATGAGATCAATTGTTTCCTTTCATAAAGGAATAAACATAATATGTATTGGTCCCAATAATTTTAATTAATATTCAGTCTTAATAGAACATTGACTATAAATATTTAGGAATAATATTTTGATGCAATAAGAATATCATAATTACAATAGATATTATTATTTTTATAAAATATTTTTGTCTCATGAACATTATACTTATCCTAGACTAATTAATTAAACATTAGATTCATTAATCAAATATAAATGAAGGTTAATAATAAAAAAAATCATTCTATATAAAAAAAATCAATATCACATATAACCAACTGAATTGCTAGACAGCATATTCACCAAGAGTTCTAATACTTGAAGCAGATCTATCTAACTTGATTTTTGTTGTGGGTCGAACCTCCTGAATTTGAGTATCATCTTCTGCCATTTTCTACACCTACAGCTTTATCCATGTATGGCCAAATTAATAATCAATCAAAATTGTTATTCTTGATTGGCGGGGCCTTCGAAATTTTGAGTAAACAAAACCGAGCCCGATTCCTACAGAAAAATCTAACAAATAGCACTGTATCTTCTTCTAAGCCAAAACCTTCTAGATTGACTTAATTGCAAGTGGATTTAATTCCAAGGTTAGGTTCTTACGAGTTTTTTTTTTTAATTTTGATGTGGATTGTTTGTTTTTAACCAAACTGGAAAGATGGGCTTAATTTTCGTGTTTGTGATAAGAGGATGCCACTTGAATATCGAATCCAAAAAAGAGCTCCTGTTAGGAGAGGGTGGTTTTGAGTTCTGTGTCTTAACTATGCAGCCATGGAAGTTTTTCTTGTTTTCAAAAAGAAGACAGAAAAGCCAGACCCTACGGTCATCATCTCCAGCTTATTTATGCCTGGCTTCCCAGTTCCCAAAACTGATAGATCATAAATATATATTTAAACAAACAAGCTGCTGTTCTTTAAACCCTTCAAAAAGTCCAAGTCAATGAGTGTTTTGCTACCTGATTCAGTGCCAACACACTCCACTTTCTTTTCCTGTCGTTGGTTAGAATGCTGTAACCACTGATTACTGAAACTAACAGTCTGTTTCTATTATATAATTATCATGATCCAATACAAACAACACTGTTCAGGCATACATAATAGCAATGATTAGCGTGACATTTACCTAATAAAGAATCCAATCACACTGATAATGCCTCAACTGCTGATTTCCTATTTCTCCCTTAAAAAAGATACCTTCTGATTTAAACAGATGTCACCTCAACATAGTACGATTCAGTCGGTACTGACCCACCATCTTCTGTGTTTGATTTATATAATAATGATGTATGGAATACATAAGGTAAACTAAAAGCAGTTAAGAGCAATGTCAAGCTGAGTGCAAAGCATAGCTCGTGAGAGCTGAAGTCATATTGGAGACATCAAGATCTACATGTCACCACTGTCAGAATGCCAAGATTCAGGAGATGTGGTATCAGAGGTTGGGATTCTATACCAATTTCCAAAGCAACCTAGATTATTACAGTTGGAAACTACTAACTTAACTAACCTAGACGGATCTTCAAATTCAAGTTTGCCAACCCTAATCTAGACTGATCATGTGAAGTTGTACTCAGCCCATGAAATTATCAACTTCTTTCCCACAAAATCTTGTGATGCCTCCCACCTACCTGAACCTACCAGACCACTGATGTTTCCCTTCCCAAGTAGGGATATATAGCTGTCTCACTCACAAATCACAGGTCATAAAAAGTGGCTTCTGGATGGACTCTCTTGGAGAGCACCCTTCCATCCCCTTTGATGATCTGTAAACAAGACAGGCAAGGAGCTGCAGATGGATATTGTTTGCTCTCATTCTGGCGTAAGCCAAAGGCAAAGAACTGTCTTTTCAATGTTTTCTTTTTTCTTCTTCTTTTTCTTTTTCCTCTCTCTCAGTATTTTCACCATCTATCGGTTAATAGATTGACTGAATCCAGATAGAACTATGATATCAACAAATTCTAGGCAAAAGAATGATCAATAACCAATGGCTAAAATAAATTCCAAACACATCAATACGCTATCATTGGAAGCATGCTAATAATAAAGATGTTCCTGTTCCAACATGTTTATAGTTTATTCGGTTATTCAATAATCAATTTCTAGATAAATCAGAAAACATTGGAAATATTGTACACCAAAGAAAGCAATATACGTAAACTCTTTTGTCTAAGATCTGTAAAAGAATCCAGAAAATACAAGTGAAAAATATTATCAAAGTAGACTGTTGTAGAAGAAACACATGCAAGTGGAGCTAGGTCAACTACCTATCAAGTAAAACCAAAATCAGGGGAACGAGAGAGAACTAAACACAATATGGCATGCATTATTTCATTTGCACTCTAGAAATCAGCGCGTAGCATAAATTGATACAACCATACTCCCAGTAAGAAATCACCGGGCACATGAATAAACGGCCCCATAGCTTGAAAATGTTGATTTATTTAACTTTTACTAGAACGGCAGATGTTAATGTTTACTAGAACTGCAATAAAAGCATTAGACAAAAGATTCTATTACATGTAGTAGAGGTAAAACATAGAAAAAGATTCTATTACATGTAGTAGAGGTAAGATCAAACTTCATACAATTAAGAATACAAAACATGGTATTTTCCTCTATTTTCCTCGCCTTCCTATCCGCCAGCTGAATCATACACCTCTTACAGTTCAAGGGCATCAGATACAAATGGAATAAAATGAAAAGGCCAAGAATAGAAACAAAACAATAATGAAAATCTGCAATTTGTGGATCAAGAGTGAAAACCATGTTTTATGAACTGAGCCCCCTGTTTGATGTGTGGATTTGTCGCGCTGGCATTTCTGCTTTGCAAGCCGCTATAACCTCAGCAAAGACGGAGAAGAAGAGCTTCAATCAGTCATGGTGTAAGCATGCCACTTAATTAAACTCAGCAGCAATATCAATGCAAGATGAGATAAGAAAAGCACAATTTGCAGTGTGAAATTATCAAAACCCGCCTTAGAAGTAACTCCTCAATCTTATCACAGCCAAACAGCCCCCCTCCTCTCAACATGATACTGAAGATGATTCTCAAACTTACCCAACATAAAGGTCATGTTGTGTTTCTTGTTAGGTGATTCAGGTTTTCACATAGTCTATGCCATTGCGCTTCCTTTTGTTAGACTTTGAAAAGAAGCAAATTTGAGCCCAACTCTTTTTCTGCTTTACAGGTTGGGCTTTGATGTCCCTCTTTTCAACAAGTTCGGCCATGTATTGCACAACAGCCTGAGACAACACAGATCAGATAGAGAAGACGAGCTTCAATCAGTCATAGTGTAAGCAAATTAGGCCTTTAAATAGAGATCGGATCCTATGTAACAACCAAATGCAAGACTAGACATACCTGGGCACCTTTTTCAGCTATATGTCTTGGTGGTACTTCCAAAGGATTTTGCTCTACACGTAAGATACGAAGTCGTGTTAGCATCCTAAAAGAGCCTGGAAGGACACGAATCTGGTTATTGCTAATATCCAGTTCTTCAAGATTCTCAAGGTTCCCGATAGACCTTGGTAGGGATTGCATATCAGCAAAATTGCTTCCTATATTCATCTTGATGAGTGAGATAGCAAAACACAAGCTCTCAGGCACTGACTCAAGCTCATTGAAACTTACATCAAGCTCCTTCAAGCTTAATAGAGATGACATTGTTGTAGGCAACTGTTTGATGTTATTGTACCGAACAGATAGAACCTCCAAAGTCTCTATCTTTCCAACAGCTTCTGGCAGTGCCTTGAGTCTGTTATAGTCTGCACGAAGCTCCTTTAGTGACGAACATTTGCCAATAGTATATGGGATTTCTTCAATATCATTGGTCTCCACATTTAAATTTTTCAGACTAACAAGTGAACCTATCGTATCAGGGAGCGAAGAGAGCCGATTTGAGCTCAGATCAAGCTCCTGAAGTCGTACCAATCTGCCAAAAGTGGCAGGCAGGGACGATAACTGGTTACCCCTCACATCCAGAACAACCAAACTAAGAAGATCCCCAATAGATCCTGGGAGTTCACCCATTCTATTGGCATGCAAATCCAACTTCGTCAATGATGACAAACCTCCAATAGTGTCTGGCAGCGCCAAAATCCTATTATCAGACAAGTCTAGCGTAACCAAACTCGACAGCTTGCCTATCGAATCCGGTAGCCATTCTACTTGATCCATCAACTTGTTTTGGAGATTAAGCTCCCGTGTTCCTTTTTTAGCAGAAACTTCAATTAAACTCGCAAGCTTAATTAGACTCAGCTTCTCACCATCTTGACCTACACAATTAGCAATACAAAATCAACCTTTACATCACAAACATTACGCACCTAGAAATTATCATAAAAAAAAAAAAAAAAAAAACAATTCAAACAAAACTACCTGTTAGCAATTACTAGTTGGAAACTAAAATAAGCATAACCCGTTAAAGAATGAACACAAAACGACAAGAAATCAAAGCTTACTTGAACTGATTGAACTAGCTTTTAAAGTAGAGTCCGCAATATGCGGCGCAGAAGAGACACCAATACCATCGGAATAAAACGAAGATTTCGTTTTCTTCACATAACTATCATCCCTAGTAAACAATTCAGCACTCCTCGTCGATTCTTTCTCTGCATAATACAATCCAGACGATGTAGCCATGGATGATCTATCCATGGAAAAAGAACCCGCGGCAGCGCTCCCTTTAAAAGAACTGCTGCCCCCATTCGTATAATTCGAAGAAAAGTCAAACCCAGAAACAGAAGTGGGAGAAGAAGAAGAAGGCGAAGAAAGACATTTGGAAGCTCTTTGAATAAATTCATCGAACAGGTTATGAACATTTTCAAGATCAAGCAATTTTAATGCCTCCCTCTTTTGGTCTCTGCTTTGAAAAAACGTCAACTGCTTTTGCATTTCTTGCAAGATCATGAACAACTCTTGAGGAAAATCAGGGCTCTTTGTCTGCTTCGAAATCGCTTCCAGTTTCGCTTGTTCTTCTTTGTCGACATTCCGAATCAGTGTCTTTGAAGCTTCTACTTCTTCGATCCCTGGTCTTGTCGGTAAAGATCTATGAATTCTCATAATTCCCTCCACCGCCTGATCAACAGATTTCACATTTGTCATTTCCATTGATGCCGAAAACAAGAAATTAGAGGGGAAAGAATTGTGGATTTTTGGAGAAGAAAAGAGGGGAGGGAGGGAGAAGGGTAGTTTAGGTAATTTGGAAAGGGTGGAGTTTTATGCGTCGTCTTGTTAGAAATCCAGCTATGTCCATGCCCTGTGTACTCTGCTGGTTTTGGGGTTTGGCGGATTCTGGTTTTATATATATATTTGCGATTTTGAAAATTATTATAGAAGTTTCTTTTTAA